>JAPPVO010006003.1:0-22958 GCA_030407325.1 Camellia japonica | reverse complement strand
TGTTTAGGCCATGTGGGTAGTTTCTGGTCTTCATAGCTCAAGAAAGTGCAAGAAAGTGAATCCCCGATGCTCAACCGGCCTCCGTTTTGACCTCGGACCGTGTCTTCTGTGCGTGGCACTCAGATTCAAGCAAAGATTGTATCCTTTTATATCCTTTTGTCTTTTACAAGATTCAAAAGTTGCCCCGTGTGCGTTGCACGCATCCATCACATTGTCCGGTGCGTCGCATCGCGCCGTCTTGCACCCTTGCGACTTGCACTGTTTTGCATTTTCGTGTGGCATGCGTGTCATACTTGCATTTCATTTTCCATTCAATGAGGTATGCGTGCCTCATTTTGCATTTCATTGCATCTCGAGGTACGCGTGCCTCGTTTTGCATTTCATTTTCCATTCAATGAGGTATGCGTGCCTCATTTTGCATTTCATTGCATCTCGAGGTACGCGTGCCTCGTTTTGCATTTCATTTTCCATTCAATGAGGTATGCGTGCCTCATTTTGCATTTCATTTTGCATCTCGAGGTACGCGTGCCTCGTTTTGCATTTCATTTTCCATTCAATGAGGTATGCGTGCCTCATTTTGCATTTCATTGCATCCGAGGTACGCGTGCCTCGTTTTGCATTTCATTTTCCATCCAATGAGGTATGTGTGCCTCATTTTGCATTCCATTGCATCTCGAGGTACGCGTGCCTCGTTTTGCATTTCATTTTCCATTCAATGAGGTATACGTGCCTCATTTTGCATTTCATTGCATCTCGAGGTACGCGTGCCTCGTTTTGCATTTCATTTTCCATTCAATGAGGTATGCGTGCCTCATTTTGCATTCATCATTGCATCTCGAGGTACGCGTGCCTCGTTTTGCATTTCATTTTCCATTCAATGAGGTATGCGTGCCCCATTTTGCATTTCATCGCATCTCGAGGTACGCGTGCCTCGTTTTGCATTTCATTTTCCATTCAATGAGGTATGCGTGCCTCATTTTGCATTTCATCGCATCTCGAGGTACGCGTGCTTCGTTTTGCATTTTATTTTCCGTCTAATGAGGTATGCGTGCCTCACTTTGCATTTCATTTGCATTTCGTTTTGCATTTTGCATCTTGAGGTATGCGTGCCTCACTTTGCATTACATTTGCATTTCGTTTTGCATTTTGCATCCTGAGGTATGCGTGCCTCACTTTGCATTTCATTTGCATTTCGTTTTGCATTTTGCATCTTGAGGTATGCGTGCCTCACTTTGCATTTCATTTGCATTTCGTTTTGCATTTTGCATCCATGAGGTCCGCGTGCCTCATCATACATCTCATTTTGCATTTCATCGCGCTATTTTGCGCACCTCATTGCATTCCGTCCCGGTCTGGCGAGACCTTAAACACGCACGGTCTAGGAGACCTTAAATCCTTGGGAGGTGCAAAACCTTCACCCGCATTGTCTAAAGCACCGCGCTGTTTTGCGCATCTCATTGCATTTGGCATGCATTCCATCACGCGATCTCGAGTATTGCACTGTCTTGTGCACCGCATCTCAATTCATGCATTCCGTCTTGGTCTAGCGAGACCTTAAACACGCACGGTCTAGGAGACCTTAAATCCTTGGGAGATGCAAGACCTTCAGTGCATTAAGGCGCACACCTCATTGCATTTGGCATGCGTCTCAAAAGCCGCGCGTTGGCGCGCATTTCAAAAACATCATGCATCATCAGCATAAAACAGAAAACATGCATTGTCATGCATTGCATCCCGGTCTAGGAGACCTTAAATCCTCTGAAGGTGCAATTCCTTTGGTGTTTGTCGTGCCCGAACGACTTCCGGTGGTCTGGTAAAGCCCCAGCCTGTGTTTGCGGTGAGTTCCTAGGAGACCAATGGGGACGGTGAAAAATAGAGTTTGAACGGCTCATGCCTAGAACGCAAAGGTTCGGGATCTCCGAGACTAAAGTCTGGTTTAAATACCCAGAGGGTGTACCCTCGGCTTGAAATCTGTATGGAAGCCCCATAGGTTGAGGCGGCATGTTTACGCCTCAATTCTGGATACTGAACCAACCTAGTATATCGCCCTGTTGGTAAGATAGGGAAAGCTGCAATCACAGTCGTTGCATCATAGTGCATTGTCATGCATCATTGTAGATAACTCTTGCATGTGTCATGCATCATTGTAGATAATCTTGCATATGTCATGCATCATTGTAGATAGATCATCATATGTCATGCATTTCAAAAAAAAAGATCTTGCATATGTCATGCATTTCAAAAAACAAAAAAAAACACATGCATATGTCATGCATCATTGTAAATACTGCATATGTCATGCATCATTGTAAAAAAGATTTTGCATATGTCATGCATTTCAAAAAAAAAAAAAATGCATATGTCATGCATTTCATCGTGTATAGTGCATATGTCATGCATTTGCTGTAAATATCCATTTCCATTGCATTGTAGTTGCATGCATCCACTACATCATCCTCCATCCATGGCTTGCGCCTTTCCTTGTTGAGCTTGGTCTGGTATGTGCTCATACTTTTCACGTCAAAACACAGTTCTGCATGTGTACGCGCCTATTCCACGTTGGTATGTTGGTTTGAGGGTAGCGGCACCTTTTCTGTGCTAGACATGGATTGTACGTGTACATGCCCTTCCTAGGCAAAACTTGGTTTGGCCTGCGTGCCATATCCATTGTATCCATTGTAGTTGCATGCATCCACTGCATCATCTCCCATTTATGGCTTGCACCTTTCCTTGTTGAGCTTGGTCTGGTATGTGTCCATACTTTCACGTCAAAGCACAGTTCTGCATGTGCATCGTGCCTACTCCACGCTGGTATGTTGGTTTGAGGTTGCGGCACCTTTTCTGTGTTAGACATGGTTTGTATGTGTGCATGCCTTTCCTAAGCGAGATACGGTTTGGCCCGCGCGCCATAATCGCATATTACATTGTAGTGTAATTGTTGCATCCGGCATTAGGATCATTGTTCTTTCTCCTCAGCGGGTCGTCACCCCACTTATGTCAATCCACCCAATACTTGTCCTTGTGTCCGTCTACATTACTCATAGTTCTGCATGTGTATCGCGCCTACTCCATGCTAGTATGTTGGTTTGAGGTTGCGGCACCTTTTCTATGGTAGACGGACTTGTTACTTCCATCAACCTATTTGACATTTGTGTGGTTTCGAATCGCTCACGATTGAATCATGATTCAATTGCTTTGCATGTAGTTTGCATAGTTTCAATTGCATTGCATTATCATTTGCATTGTTCATACATCATTTTGTATATATTGCATATCATCTTGCATTCATTTCGCATTGTCATGCATATTGCTAACAATATTGTACCTGTTAAGTTTGCTTTCTTTGCAGGCACGATATTGTATGTACGGCTCATTTGAGGCCGGTGCAACCGGACGAGCCACACAGGTATTGTATCCTCTGAGTGAGACATATTGAGAATTGCATAATTCTCTTACATCCTTTCTGCATTGTAGTGTAGTTTGGTGCATGCTAGCTTAAAACTGTCGCATGCGTGCTTCGTTACAGCTTTCTTTGCATGATCATAATTATGCTCGGCCTCTTGCATTGTCTTGCATTTTCCCCTGCCTTCGGGCGCATACCTTATTTGTCTTGCATGTTTGTCCAAGTCTTCGGCCTTGTCAAAAAATGGGTCGTCTCTGGGCTTTGACATTCACTCCCGTCATTGTTATGACTTCCGAGTTTGTCAAAGAGGGGCAACTGTAGACACCCCATTTTTTGACCGTCCTCAAGACCTGGACGTCACCGCTTGAACACTCGGTGATTATCCATGTTCGTGTTCGTTTGGAGTTCCCGGAGTTCTCGGCTACGCGCCTTGCCTCAGGACCTCCGAACTTGACCGTTTTGTGTCTGGTTTTGCACCAAACACTTGTGTTTTGCCTTGGAGGGGCAGGGAATGCCTTGTGAGGCATCCCCACACACCACCGGCAGTGGCTAGAGGCCACCGGCTGGTTGGTGTTGCCATCGGCACTATATTGTGCCGGTCGGCACTCTTTTGTGCCGGTCGGCAGTCAATTTTGTCAAAATGACAATTTTGCCCTGCCGACTACTGTTCAGTTGCTTTTTGAGATATTTTGAAGCAGCTGTATAGCATTTGTTTCCCCTCCATACACGTGTATGGAGGGATGAGCCTTTGGTTTGCTTAGCTTGTAAGCTTTGTTGCCTATAAGAGAGGGCTCTCTTCTCTTGGCTCAAGGGTTAGAAAAATGAGACATTTTTAGAGAGAAAAGACAGAGAAGAAGCTCTGGTTCTAGGTTAGAACTTGTGTATCTATCCTATCTCTCTTTTCTCTCTTCTTGTTTCTACACTAGGTGCTTTAATCCATATTATTGCACACAAGCACCTAGTGTTTCACCTTCCTTCGGTTACTGAGGTTCTAAGGGCTGGTTCTTGAAGTTTTTGGTTGGATTTGAGCTCAAGGAAGCAACAACATCAACCTTTGTGAAGGTGGTCTTCAAGGGTAAGAAACTACCCCTTTTTACCCCATTTTTGCACTCCATTTTTGCATAGTTTAGAAACTATTTTTGTGCTTAGCATTTAATACAAAAAAGTTTTGTTTTTTAGTCCTCTTTATTGTTGGTTAAGAGTGTTTTGTGTGCTTTGGGGAGGTTTGACCACCCTTAGGCCTTGAAAAGGCCTCATTTTGTGCTATTTTGTGAGAGCTCCGGGATTTTGGTGTTGGGGTCTCTTCACCACTGAAATCTTGAGGGATTTCAGTGGTGAAGATGATGCCTTGAAGTCCCAAGAAGGAGAGGGTCACCCCCTCTCCTTGTTGTCCTTGAAAAGGACCTATTTTGCCTCTTGAGGGAGCCCCATGTTTGGTTGTTTGTTGGTTATGCCATGGCTGTATTTTGTGCTCATATTGCCATATTATAACTTTGTATCATGTTGGTTTTAGTACTCCTTGCATGTTTTGCATAGATGCTTTGTAATGCCTCTTTAGTCCTTAACATGCATTTAGGTTGTGTGCCTCTATTCTAACATGTTTTAGGCTTAGATTCATGAAGCTTGTATGCTTATTTTTCCATGAATAAGGTCTGTCCATGGTTACTTTGGTCGATCTTAGCTTGCATCACATAGCCTCTTTGCATTTGGCTTGTTGGCCTTAAGAGCATGAAAGTATAGCATGCCTTGCTTGCATTATTTTCAATGGTTTGGAACCATTTAGCATGCTATTTCAGTCCCTTAGACATGCTTGAATGATTGCCTTGCATGCCTCTTTGAAGTTTTGAAAGCATATGTTGTATGCCTAATGATTTGGTCATTGTGTGTGCCTTGCTCTAGAGCCACTTAGATGCCATCTAGGAGGTCCCTTTTGTATGGTCTAGGGCTGCCTTAGACCTGTTTTTAGCCTTCTTGGCCTTGTGAGGCTTGGTTGGCTTAGCCATGGTTTAGGTCTCCTTTGGCTTGCCTTGGATGCTTGGACCATTTGTTGCATGCTTAGTCTATTTTGTTGCTTGGTTTGGCACCATGTCCAACATGATTTTAAAGCTTATATATGCATGTTAATATGTCCATGTTAGCCTCTTTTAAGTGTTCTTAAGAGTTGCTTGTTTATGCCTAAGTGTTGGATTATGTATGCTTGCATGTGTGCATGTATTGCATATATCTTAGCCTTCACTTCTATGGCATTTGGCCACTAATTTTAGGCTTATTTAGAGCTGCCTAACCTATGTGCAAGTCCATCCTCTTGTTGCTTGCATATGCTCCTTGAGTGTTGTAATGTATTGGTAAGTAAATGCATGTTAGGACTAACATGATTGAATGAAGTCACATGCTTGTTTGCATGCTTAGACACCCACATTACACCTTGCATACTTAATGGTTGACATTGGTGTTTCATGCCTTGTATGTTTTCTTGTATGCTCCTTTGCATTGGCATGATTGCATACTAGTTGACATGTCTAGGATTGCATCACATAAACATGCATGCTCTACCTCTTGACCAAGTCATGATAGAGGCTTAGCACTATTGTGTGTTTGTTTGGTTTGCATGCATTTGAAATAGAAGTTGCACATTTGGTTCTTTGGGCCATCATGCATGGAAATGCGTGATTGGTAGCCCGAGAATCGAGGCACATGCCCCTTTGAGTCACAAATATGATAAGGGGCATGATTGGTGCACACATTGTTGGAATTAATTGCATGCAAGTTTTTGCCCTCTGCTGCTGTGAGTTGCAGGTTCTGCAGACATTCAGTGCCGGCCGGCAGTATTTAGTGCCGACCGGCAGTCTATTGATGGCCGATGGATGAATTTTGTGCCGGTGACCTCATGCTGATGCCGGTGGAAGTCATACTCAGCCGATGATGTCCCTTAGTGTCCTGGGAGGCACTCTTGAGACTTTGGCAGTCTTCTGAGATGCAAAGCAGGGAAAACAGAGGCAATCTAAGCATGGCAGTGCAATTCCGAGCAAGTCCCGAGCATGCGTTGCATCCGGCCCTCATCTCGAGGCGGTTTACTGCTTTAATTAGATTAATTAATTATTTGATTAATTTAGTTGGACTGTAATATTTTAATTAGTTTGCGTAGCTAATTAATCTGTATTATTCTTTTGGTCCCTCCGAGCGAGGGCATATCTGTAATAAGTGTGGGTGAGTGGTTTGTATGTCTTCCAACCCCCATTCTTTCTTCCCTTTTTTTTTCCCTGCTTCTATGATGCTTATGATGGTAGATAGGGCACGTTATTTTAGCATACCTTATGCAATGCATGCGTGCATCCATGCATTTGTTTACATGCACCGGGCTCGGTACATCATACAAACTGCATCTGTATTTCAATTCCAAATTGAATACGTGATAGTGTTGCATTTCACATGCCATTTTAGGGTTAGCCGAGCCTACTCTAAACTGCATCTCTTGTGTGTGTTTGCATTAGCCACTTAACATGAACTAGGGCATGCATGATTGCTAACCAGTTTATTGTTTTGGCACGGAGTACGATGTAAGTATCTATGCTTTAGCATCTCGCATGCGTGTGAATGTTAACATGACAGCATATCTACCATGTGGCTAGTTGCTTATGTGATAAACTGTTTGAATGCCTGTGGGTGGAGGTTGGATTGCTTGAGTTGGAAAACTCATTGAAATCCGTATTTTAGCCTACTTACGAGTAGCAAAACCCGAAACGCTTTCAAAACAAACGGATATGCAATGATTATTTCCGAATTAGGCAATCTAGTCTATACTTGTTTGCTGCGCGCATAACATAGTAATTCTAGGCTAATAACCAGAATAAGAACACATGACGTTTTTAAAATTGGATATCACGGTTAGTAGAGGCTGGTCTTCGGACCGGGCGAAAGGGGGTGCTCATAGCTGACCTTCCCCGATCGTACCCAAGCTCCCGAGCCAAGACTACTTTGGTGATGACGGACACGTGGCCTTCGGCACCGAGTCAGGGTTTCCTAAATTTCCCATTTTAAAAATATTTAGGTGGCGACTCTGTATCCGGCAAAGCAGTCCATGTTTGGCACTTCTTTTCAAAATCTGTTTTTCTCAAAACGATTTGCCAGAGTTGGACTCTTTGGTTCAGATTAAGAACCGTGACAATTTGAGTCCGAACTGTAGTGAACCCAATATGAACGGAACGGGACTTAACCCTCCCGGGATGCGTTCGGGGACGTCTAAAATGGGTGATTCAGTTGATTATTTGGCTGAATTATACGTTAGAGAGATTATTTGACTCCACAGGTTTTCAGTGAGCATCATCTTGGATAAAGAACCTTGCTTTTGCATACGGTTATGGTAGAGTTTGCAAGACGTTATGGGTATGTAGTTGACCTTTAGCACCGTTTACAGACAATCCGAGCGCACCATCCAAATTCTAAAAGATATGTTAAGAGCATTTGTATTAGACTTCAAAGGATATTGGGAGAGGCATTTACCTCTAGCAAAGTTGGCCTACAATAATAGTTATCAGGCTAGCATTGGGATGACAACATTTGAAGCCTTGTATAGGCGTCCGTATAGATCACCTGTGTGCTAGACTAAGGTGGGAGATTCATCCATGCTTAGACCTGAATTAGTCTGTGAGACCACTGAGAAAGTGGCTTTTATTTGGAAAAGGTTGATTACGGCTCAAAGTCGACAGAAGAGTTATGCCAATCGGAAGAGAAGACCTTTGTCCTTTGAAGTAGGTGATCATGTCTTCCTAAAAATATCACCTAGGAAGGGTTTGATGAGATTTGGGCAAAGTGGAAAATTATCACCTAGGTTCAATGGCCCTTTAGATATTATAGAGCGGGTAGGGGAAGTAGCTTACCGTCTTGCCTTACCACCACAACTCTCCGGGGTACACTATGTATTTCACATTTCCACGCTTCGTAAGTACGGACCCAATCCTTCCTATGTTTTGAATTGGACAAGTTTAGAAGTAGATGAAAATGTCACTTATGAATAGAGACCGGTAAGGATCTTGGATTCTCGAGAGCAAGTTTTGAGAGGCAAAGTTATTTCCTTAGTGAAGGTATTGTGGCGTCATCACAGGATGAAAGAAGTTAATTGGAGTGAGAAGCCAAGTTTCGTGAGAAATATCTAGGATTGTTTAATGATATGTAATTCGGACGATTTATTATTTCCTAAGAATTATGTGTTTTGATTTGTGAAGACACTACAACAAAATGAGTCTTTGGAAACGAAAACTAATGGCGAAAATAAATTTTGCCACGAAAGACTTACCTTTTAGTGAAGAAAATAATATTGTCTCCAAATGTACCATTTTAGAGAGAAAAATAAAATTTTGTCACCAATATACATACATAATTAAAAATTAGGTGACAAAATTATTTTTTGTCATTATTTTTATTTTTTTCGTCGCCAAAATTTTTTCCCGCCATTAAAAAATTTGGGGGGAATTATGCCGCCAAATTAGTGACAAAAAATTTCGACTCCATTAAAAATATTATTAGTGACTATAAATATTTTGTCACCAAATATTTCAATATACAAAATTACATAGTTTTGTGTCTTGGAGAGAATCTATTCCTCACCAAATCCATTCTCGTAACCCAAATAATCAGTTGCCCTTTCATTTCACACAAACACACAGGCAGACTACATCAAATCTTAAGGCTACGAACAGAAGGGTTTTCTTTCAGCTCTCCTCTCTCTCTCATTTAGGTGTCGTTGGTTTTGGCATCTTCAGACTCTCTCTATCCAGCAGTCGCAGTGGTGAACGGCGGAGGACACAAATCTGGTGAGTATTTCCTCAGACTCTCTCTCTCTGCTGCTTCTCTGTTTGTTTCTCTCAGTTTTGTTTCTCCCTGCTACTATTCTCTTTCTCCCCCCCATTCTCTTCCTCTTCTGTTGCGATGGTGAAGATGGATCTCCCAAAATGTTGAATATTTTTTTATTGTGTATGAAACTAGAAAGAAACCCAAAGAGAGAGAGAGAGAGAGAGAGAGAGAGAGAGGATGGGGGTTATGGATTTGTGGAAATGGGTTGAGTTTTAGGTGGGGTTTTGGGATTGTGATGATCTACTTGTTATGTTTTCAATTAATTGATTGATAATGTTGTTAATTGTTATGGTAAAACTATAATGGTCGATATATATACTTTGGTCAAATCATGTTCCTAAGATTGGAAAAAGAGCAATTACATTGAAAGTAGCTAGCTACCAATTTTAACTGAGAAAAACATAGCAAGAAGGTTTCATGGAGCATTAAAAAAATATGTGACCAACTGAGCTCAATCGGAAGGTTCAATTGCCGAGGTTACATTGTCAAAGAGTGCATTACTTTTTGTTCAATGTATGTTGATGGGATTGAAACCGTGCATACGACCAGGACAGATGAAGATCGTGGTGAACGTCAACAAGGGTGACAGTATTCACAGAAACTGCACGTCTAATTGGTCTAATCATACAAGATGGTGAAATGTCTCAAGAAATTCGGGATATTGCTCATTGGTTGGTGTTGTACAATAGCCCAGAGATAGAGAAGTATTTGGAGTATGTGTTTCATTGAATTATGTTTATGCTTAGCTTTTTTATCAGTGGTACGTAGTAATCACTTTTTTTTTTTAGTAGGGAACACAAAAATCTATTACAAACTTGAGTTGGACATGACATAACCCATATACAACGACAAGAATTTCCCAAGTGGTTCCAAGAGAGGGTAAAACATTTATAATTTTTTTGACATTTACAACTTAAACAAAATTAAAGTTTTATAAAATTTTGTCATTTATAAATTATTTACTTATTGTTTGTTACATGTAATTGTAGATAAATAGATTGAGAATGGAAGAGTCATCAGAGATAACCGTTGAATTGTGGTCATTAGCAAATGGTCCTAATTTGCTAGTGAAAGAGTACTCAAGTTACATAATCAATAGCAGACAGTTCCATACTCGAGATCTAGACAGTTGTCGTACAAGTCATAATAGTGGTGTGCTTACACAAGGGGATCACGTAGGAAAATTGCATGACTTCGACAGTCACTTGTGTAAGGTTTTGGAATTTGATTACATATGTGATAAAAAAAGGTTGTTTTGTTCCAGTGTGAATGGTACAACACCGGTAACACTGGTAGAAACAGAACAATACGATTTGATACATATTGCACAAGCATTGATGTGAAAAGTCGGTGGTACCAATCTGACCCATTTATCCTACCTAGTCAAGCTAAGCAAGTCTTCTATCTGAATGATACAAAATTGGGTGAACCTTGGAATGTCGTACAAAGGGTGCAAGATAGGGGTGTCTTTGATGTTTCAGAAGCTAGTGATGGAGAATTATTGGATCCTTTAGAAAATAATGGTGTGTTCCTACAAGAAAACATTATTGATGTTGTTCCAATTAACATTGACCCAATTCTTCGATATTGTAGGAGTGATGTTGAATTCAATGTTATTTCGACAAGAGGGTCATTAGATGAGATAATAGAAGAGAATAGAGATAATGAAGGAAATGAAGGAAATGAAGAACATGACATTCCTGATGTTGATATGGATCCTGATATGGATTATGATATGTAATTTTTATTTTATACTTTATTTCTAAACAAATGTTATTAATTAATGTAATTTTTACTTTATATGTTTATGTTACTTTCCTTTTCTTCTTTTTATTTAATGGTGCATAATTACATTGTCTATATATTTCAATTGAAGTTGAATTATGTTATATAATTATAGAAAATGGTCCAAGGGAAAAAAACAATGGTTGAAACCAGGTGATTTGAAAACTAAGAAGCTAACAGAATATGAGAAATAAAGAAATAAGCGAATCAAGGAGAACTGTGAGATAATGAACAATCTTGGAGTGAAGAATACTATAAATTCTTTGGTGAGTGCGGTTTAGCCCAAAAGTGCAAATGCAAAGGAAAAGGGAATTAGGGTTGAGGTAGATGATGATGAATATAAACCATCAGAGAGTGAGGATGACAATGATGATGAGTCATTGGGGTTCCTTTGACCGCGAGGTATTATATACATTATTTTATTTGTGTGTGAACATGTCTTTTACTATTTACATATCTTCTTCACATATTTTAAACATCATGGGCTTGTTTGGTTTGTTTTTGGGAGAGTTGTTTTTGAAATTTTTTTCCAAAATTTTGTTTGGTTTGTAGTTTTTCTCAAAAAAATTTCAAAATCATTATCTATCTCTTCCACATCAATCAATCACTTTTTTTTTTCTCTCCTCTCTCATTCTCAAGCACTTTTTCTCTCACACATATCAACTCAATTACAACAAAATATCAAATCATCACAAACTCCTAAACTCCCAAGCTACTTTCAAAATATACAACCAAACAAACCAAAAAAATTTCTAAACTCTCTTCCTAATTTTTTTTGTTTTTTTTTTTTTTTGAAAATCACTCTCTCAAAAGCAAACCAAACACACCCCATATCTTTTTAAAAATATATTTTAACTGCGTTAAATATCTTTTTATTATTTGATTATGTTATTTCAGGAACAAGATATGCCACCAGGACTCCATTTATAGTCTCTTTCAAGGCTATTAACTCCCACCCCAGAGGAAGGGATGGATCCCCTAAGTCAGGAGGTCGGCACCCAACCCTTACCACCTCATAATGCGCAACCTGAGCATGAGGTGACTGCATCTACCAATTTTGGTAAGTTTGCAAAGCTTTTTTTTAAGGTTTAACTTGCATTTATTTACTTACTAACTCAATTAATATTATGTATTTACAACATCACATGACAGACGTGGTCGTGGCCAGACACGCGGCATACAAGCCCATCTCATTGTCAATAAGGAAAGAAGATGTTAGTTCCTATACTTGAACAGTTTCGTGCGCCAGTGGGAGATAACGCCTCCAAGCTGGCCCCCAAGATCGGTATAGAGGTTCAAACGCAGTTACTAGACCTGAGCATTCATAGGTGGAAGAATGTGAATGATGCTGATAAGGAGCCAATGATCCAACACTTGGCAGTAATTATTGTCAAGCTCTTGTCTTTGAAGTTGTAGCATTGTTTGTGATAAGGCTTCAAATAATAGTGTAGCATAGGTGTTTATTGCAATTTGTTGCTCGGTTATGCTTAAGTTTTTTCTTATTGTGTGAAAGAATTACTCTCTTTGATAAGCCAAGGCTTGCATACCAAGCTCTAGACCTGTATTTATTTATTTATTAGTATTATATCCATGTTACAGCCACAGACCTATTTAGAGTTCATAGGTAGATTGAATACTCTTGACAGGTTGGTTGTGTATGGGATTATGAGTTCTGTTCAGTGTGTTATGTGTTACCATCAAGATAAGGATCATGACTGTAGCTTGTTTTTCATGTTCCTCGGAGGGGTTTAGTCTCCTCGGATACGATAGCCCTACAGTTCGGACTCTCATGGTTCTGAGTCTGGTTTCACGAATGCAATGTAAACAGATAAACACAAATGAGTCCAGATTCGGCAAATGTTCGGAAAATTGATTTTTAATCAAAAATGCCAAAAATGGATTGCATTGCCAGATTTTAGTGTCGTCACCTAAATACTTTGGAAAATTTAGGAAACCTGTGACTCGTGCCAAAGGCCATTAGTCTATCATCACCAAAGTGTCTCGGCTCGGGGAATGTCATGAATTGAGCACCCCACTCACCCGATCAAAGATCGACCTCTACTAATCATGATGTGATTCTTATATACATTATATGCTCTTGTTCTAATTATTAATGCTAACTTTACTATGTGAGGCACACAAGTATAGACTAATTCACAAAAGTTAGAATGCATTGATTTCATATTTGTTTTGAATATGTACCACTTGAAAAAGTGATATCATATGTACATTTAATCAAATCATCCCAATTTAAGCGAAAAAGCCTTCATCCACTGGCATTCACATAGGTATATCAACTAAGCACTTAGCCTCAAGGTAAACATGCTTGATATGGCAACACCAACATACATGCAATATGCTAAAGCAAGAAATGCTCACCTAGTACTCCGAAGCGAGCCAATGAATATAAAATAATTAGAAGAAATATATGCTCCTAAATAATGCAATATGACTAATGTAACACATACGATATACAACTAATAGGCTCGGCTATTAGCATGGCATGTGAGTCAATTCAAGGCATGTGATAAAACACGTATTCAAATAAGGAATTTTAATTTGACACTGATTAATATGATGAACCGAACCCTTATGCATGCAAGTATGGATATAAGTCATGGTAATGACATGAAAATGTAAAACATGATGCTATCATTATAAGCAAGTAAATAAAAGGGAGAAAGAAATGGGGGCTGGAAGACATACACACATTATTACATATTTTCCTCGTGTAGGAGGGTCCGAATAAATGTCCTAATTTAAACTAACTATTACAAACCAAATAAATTAATTAAAACTAACTAATTATTACTACAAATTAGAATTAGGCAAACTAATTGATTACAACACGAAATTAATCAACTAAATGAGTAGCTATTTGGAAATTGATAGCTAATTAATTACAACACATTATGTATGAAATCTAATTTGTGCGGGAATCGAGGAATCACACTTGCAACCAAGAGTATTCTCCCAGAAATGCCTCTGTGCTGCTGCCTGATTCGATTATGTCCGTAGTCAGAAAATAATTTTGTTTTTGCCTTAGTTTTTGCTTTGTTTTGCAAGAAAAATGCCACTATTTGCTCAACAAAAGGTGGCTGGCCAACCAAGGAAAGTGGTCGGCCGGATGGTAGGGTGGCCAACTGGCCACTAATTTTTGATATTGCCTTGCTGCAACAGAATGGAAACAGAGCAAAAACAGGGTGTTTCGAGAGGATGTTTATCCTCTCTGCCTCTCCCTATCATGAAATAGATCAAGGGAGGAGTAGAATCGGACCACAAATCATCAATGATTGCAAGGTTATTACATGATGATCTGCGGATCGATGAGACGAAAGCTCAATGAATGAAAATAGAAGACCAACAAAACCTCCTCCCTATCATGGAGTTACCTCAAAGGAAGTGGCAAACATTGATTCTTGAGCCATTATCATCACTAAAGAGTATGAAATGACTCAAGACTCAATGGGTTCAATTAATGTCCAATTGAACCCAACCCAATTTTATTACTCTTGTTACCATTTTAATCCAATTTTATTAGCCTCTTTTAATTACCTTTCCATATTCTTTAATCATCTTAGTCCAAAAATGGGAGTTATGTCCACTAATGAAGAGAAGCGTCAAACAAGAAATTGTTTTTGATATGAGAGAGATGTAATGCCTTGGTAATGAACCTTCGAAGAGATTAAACCATTAAGTATGGAAGGGTCTCTTTCGCATGCCTTAAACAACACTTGTTTGAAACAACTCTCAAACAAAGAAAACCAAGAAAGGAGGGAGAGTGTAGAGATGATTATTACAAGTGTGAACATATATATGAAAGCTATGAAATAAAAGATATCAACTCAAATAAGTTGGTGTCTAAGACCTAAACCACTAAACCTATGAGGACTACAACACTACAAGCCTACTATACAAAGCATAAATGAAGTAAACACACTAAAACATTCATAAAACTCACAAAAACAGTGCTAGAATTAGTATGAAAAAGCTAGAAAAAGTGAGCAAAAATGAGAAGAAATTAAAGCTAGTAAGCAAGCCTAAAGAGGGGTGGCTAACCCCTCCACTGTTTGGACCTCAAAACCACATATTTTAGCCTTTTAAAACTCTGAAAATCAGTGGCCAAAAGTTAAGAAAGGAGTAGGAAACACAAGGACAAAAGCTTAGAGAACAAGGTTCAAAGAAGGGTGGTTAACCCCTCCACCTTTGGTAGCTTTAAGTCACAAGTTTCAGCCCATAAAAATAGTCCAAAAATAGTATAAAAACAACAAGAAAAAAGAAGGAAGAAGTAGTATAAAGATGGCTAAAGTTATACCTCTTGAAGAGGAGTAACTACTTTGTTCACAAACCACAAAGTATTCACTCTCAAGGGTTGAGATTTAAGCTCAAGAACCTCAGCAAGAAGAGCCAAATTTTTGGTTTAGGAAGTGTTTAGGTAGGGTATGTGTGTTGCAAGTTAGAGAGGGAGAGTGTTTTACAAGTTTTGGAGCTTTGGTAATTTTTTCTAACCTAAAAACAGAAGGTATTGTCAAGTATATATTGAAGAACTGGTTGCTATCTCAGAAATATATATATTAAGCTAGCTGGTGTAGTGCATACACATGGGGGGATAGCTGGCAGCAAAATATCTGCCAGCCGAGAAACATGGCCTGCCAGCCAGGTAGGAGACGGCCGACCACTAATTTTTGGCCAACTAGCCACCTGTTAGCCAGCAGGCCTCTCGGTGGTCAGGCTCAGAAAAAATCAAGTTTGGGAAAAAAAATCAGGTTTTGGTCCAAAGGTGGTGCAAGATTCTAGGCTCTGAAACCCAAGAAACGTGGCTTCTTGCTGATAAAATTGAATGTTTGTAAAACTTAGTATGTCATCATTGAGTGATCAACCTGAGCAAGTTTTAAGGGTAGTCAAAAATGAGGTGTCTATAATGATCATTTATTTTTCAGTTGTCCTTATTCTTCTAGTGTGTTGGGTCCTCTGTTAACTAAATGTAACATGCACTGGCCTATTGTGAATTGGGGCAGCTATGTGGACTGGTTATCTGGGCAATTTTCTGGCCACTCCTGGGCCGCTGCTATGAAGAAATTGATGTTTACTTGTGCTGTCTACTATATCTGGCAGGAGAGAAACTATAGGATTTTCTCATCTGCCCCATTTTCCTGTTACCATGTTTGGCATATTCAATAATCCAAAAGGATATGACTGTTCATTTCTTGATTTATAAAAGTTTGAACATATTGTTTTGGATGATTAGATATGGCCACCTTGAATCGGATAAGTATCTCTGTCTTTTCCTTTTAATGAATTAATTAGTTATGGTTTTCATGTTTACAAGTTGTACTAAATCATTTATCTTTTTATGTTTTGTCTATTTTCTTTTAATTGTTTTATAATAAGCTATGTGTGTGTTCAAGGTGTTACTATAATTAGCTTTTTTACTTAAGAATTCACAGTCCTGGGAGGTTAACCTTGTATATATAAGAGGGACTCCCAAATCCTTAATAGGGAAATGCCCTTCAGGAATTTGTAAAATAGTTTTTAAATTAACATTCGTAGTCTTAGACTTCTGAAGGTTAGGCTTCCACCCTACTGGCTACAGCCCATGCTGATTGTTCAGTTCTTTCACCTCTGTTGTGATTCCTTTTGCAACAGCTTTGTGGTTAGTTGCTGTCTTTTTATTGTTATAGGTGGCGGATCTAGTTGGTTTGGTAATGCAAACTGTGTTTGCTTTTTGTGGGCCCTGTTTTAAGCTGCACTGTAGGCACACCCTTGGGCTTGGCTACTATAGTTCGGACTCAAATGTCACGGTTCTGAATCTAATCCCACAAAGTGCAATGCGAGACCGATAAATAACCAAAGAGTCTAAATCCGGCAAATCGTTTTGGAAAACTGATTTTTAAGAAAGAAGTGCCAAACATGGACTGCTTTGCCAGATACAGAGTCGCCACCTAAATATTTTATTTTAGGAGAATTTAGGAAACCCTGACTCGTGCCTAAGGCCACGTGTCCGTCATCACCAAAGTTGCCTCGGCTCGGGAACTTGGGTACGATTGGGGAAGGTCATCTATGAGCACCGCCACTCGCCCGATCCGAAGATCGGCCTGTACTAAGCATGATATCTTATTTTTGAAAACACATGCGTTCTTATTCCGGTTAATTGGCTAATCTTTACTACATGATGCGCACAGCAAAACAAGTATAGACTAGATCGCCTAACTTGGAACAAAGCATCGCATATCCGTTTGTTTGGAAATAGTTTTGAATTTTGCTACTCGCAAGTAGGCTAAAACACGGATTTCGATGAATTATTCCAATTCAAGCAATCCAACCTTCACCCACAAGCATTCAGGCAGTTATATCACATAAGCAATTAGCCTCATGGCAAGCATGCTTTCATGTTAACATTCACATACATGCAAAATGTTAAAACATAAACACTCGCAGTGTACTCCGAGCCAAAACAAGAAACTAGTTAGAAGTCACGCACGATCCTAGTTCATGTTGAGATGGCTAATGCAACACATGCAAAATGCAACTAGAATAGGCTCGGCTAATCTAAGAATGGCATGTGAAATGCGACAATTTGATACATGTATTCAAATAGGAATTGAAATACAATGCAGTTAGTATGATGCGTCGAGCCCGGTGCATGCAATACAGATGAATAATGCAAACATGCATAGCATAAGGTATGCTAACGGAAATATGCCCTAAATCTAACCATCATAAGCGGTTAAATAAAGGGAGAAAGAAATGGAGGTTGGAAGATATGCATCACACACACGCACACTTATTACACAATTGCGCCCTGTCGACGGAGGGACCGAAAGAATAACACAAATTACATAATTAACTAACTAACAAGCTAATTAATTATTACACAACACTTAACTAATTAAGCAAATTAATTAAGTTATGAAAACAGTAAAAACAGCCTCGGGAAGAGGATGCATGCGTGCTCAGACGGCTTCGCTTGGAAATCCATCGCCATGTCACATGTTGCCTCTGTTTACACTGCTCTGCACCTTTGAAAATTGTACAAGTCCCAAGGATGCTTCTAAATCATCTTCTGAGCACTGTGGGATGTCACCGGCCAAAAGTCAAGGCCATCGGCCAAGGAAAATTGGTCATCGACCATTTGTGGGGATCTCGGCCATCAATACATAGCCGATCGGCACTGAAGATGGCCGACCGGCCATCTCTTCCTGCAGAATGCTGTTTTTGCTACAACAGAGGACAGACAGAGTATGGCGATGCATTTTCAAGGAAATGTTTGCACAACCACCCTCCTTATCATGTTTAGGACTCAAAGGAGTATGGTTCTCGACTCTCGGGCCATCAATCACGCATTTCAATGCATGATGGCCAAAGGAGCCAAGTGTGCATTTTAATGTCAAATGAAATGCACACAAAACACATGAAGAACCCCAACCTCTATCATGCTTTATCAAGAGGCAAGGGATGTGAACATGCAAGCAAAACTAGTGCAACATGAGCATGTTAATGATAATGCCATACAAGGCTAAGCATGCCAAATGCAATGCAACTTAGACAAGCATGCAAAATGCAACATGGACATTCAAGCATGCAAGGCAAACATGTGACAACATGTAAAGGGACAAGATATGCAAACATGCAAAGCTACTTAACAAAAGCATGCCAAATGCAATACCACTTAAACATGCAACAACATGTTATGGACTAAGTATGCAACAAGGCACAATTGAACTAGTATGTTACAACATGCAATTTACCAAATATGCGACAACATGCAAGGCAAGCATGCAACAACATGCGGGGATGGTCTTAAACCAAAATGGACAGCTCTTAGATAGGTCTAAATCGGTGGCCAAAATGCTATGGAAATGAGGACAAATGCACATACAAACATGCATGCCAATTGGCCTAACACTTAAGCATAAAAGGGCAACTTTTAAGTATACTTAAAAGGAATGAAAAGCATGCAAATGTGACAACATTACATGCTCTGAAATGATGCTAGGAGTGATGCCAAATCACATGAACAAGTCAAGCATGGCATGCTTAAAGCTTAAAGCCTATGACTAGTCAAGGGACTCGAACCAAAGCTACACAAAACAAAGAGCATATGGCAAGTATAACCCAAAACAGTCCTAAATCATGCCAAGATGATCCTAAAACATGCAAGGAATGAAGCCAAAACATGCTAGAACAAAGGACCAAAAGCATGAAGCAAACTAGGCCACAAAAGAGGTGTTACACTACACCTATCAAAGCCAAACATGGCATGACTTAAGCAACCAAAAACAGAGTTATGGCATGTCAAAATGAGCCCAAAAACCCACTTAGATGGCATCCCAAATGCCTAAGTATGATGGCATACACAATGACACATTTATGAGGCATAAGACACTAACCCTTTAAGACATTAAAGAAGTCATAAGTGCAAGCATATGAGCATGGAATATGGACTGAAATAACATTACAAGTGATGCCAAACCACTGAAATGATTGAAATAGAGCATGTTAATGGCTTGAGCACCCAAAGCTAACAAGCTAGATTGCATGATAGCTATACAAAACAATGCAAGCATGACCAAGAAGACCAAAATCAGAGCTTAAGCATGTCACAACATGGCTTAAAAGCTTCATGGAGTTGAACCAAAATCATGCTAAAAAGACATGTTACAACATGGTGCATGTTACAACATGGTGCATGTTAAGGCAAATCATGGGATTACAAGACAAGTATACAAAGCATGCATGGTATGTCTAAACCAAGTTAAAACAGTGTTATATCATGGCAAAACAATGCCTAATATATACTGAAATGAAGCTAAAACAAGCTAAGCACACATACTACAAACATAAGCCATTTATGTAGGCATTAAAGACAACATGGAGAAGGGATGACTCTCTCCTATTTAAGACCTCAAAACCACCTCTCCACCACTGAAAATCATCTGGATTTCAGTGGTAGAGAGGTCATACAAAGACAAGAACAATGGCCAAAAGGGATGGCCTAAAACAAGGCCTAACAAGGCCTAAGAGGGGGGAAACAACCCCAAACCTCAAAATGACCTTAAACAAAGTTCTAAACCAGGAAAAATAAGAACTTTTATTAGTTATAAGTTAAGCTTAAAACAATAAGTAAGAAGGGCTAAAAGCTTAAGCAAGAAAGGGGTATATAAAGCAAGGAACTCACCCTTGTAGAACCTCTTCAAGAAGAAAGCTCCAGCAGGTTTTCTGAGTTCAAACCAACCCAAGAACACTAAAATCAACTTCCTAGGACCTCAGCAATCAAGGAAGGTGTTCTAGTGTGTGTTTGTGTACAATAGTAAGACAATACTACTATTTTAGACACAAAACAAAGCTAAACAAAGAAGAATAGATACAATACTATATCTATCCTCTCAAGAACAATTTTTCTGAACCCTGGAGGAGGGAGGAGGGGCTCTCTCTTTATAGAATTTCAAATTCTAAAGCTTCCAAGAGAAGCTAAGCAAAAGACAAATCCCTCCATACACGTGTATGGAGGGGGTGAATTGTGGATGCCAGCTACACCAGCTGGCACAAAATATCTGCATAAAGCAGATGAACAGGGTTCGGCCACCAAAAATAGCCAATCGACCAACATAAGTGCCAGCCGACCAAATATAGTGCCGATCGGACAACACTCTTGGCCGATAGCAGGAAAAAGGGGCCGATGGCATCATGCCCTGGCCGGTGGGTTGAGGGGATGGCAAACAAGCCACTCTCTTCCCTTAGAAGCAAAAACACAAGTGTTTGGCCCACAACCAAGCACAAAACAGACAAGTTGAGAGATCTTGAGGCGAGGCGAGGCGCGTAGCCGAGACCTCCGAGAACTCAAAACGAACACGAGCATGGATGATCATCGAGTGTTCAAACGATGACGTCCAAGTCGTGAGGACGGTCGAAAATGGGGTGTCTACATGCACCTACTGGTTTTTTGGTTTGTATTTCTTGAATGTCGATTTTGTAGTAGCTTCCTTTTGGTTGGTGGATAGTGTTTTTTAGTTGTTAAGCTCTGGTGTTCTTTTTTTTTTTTTTTTGATTTTGCAGGATCAATTTGATCTACAAGGCAATCGGAGTGATGTAGCAAAGGCTTTAGATACACAATTTGGTCGGCGATTGAGTGGCTTCACCTATAAGTTGCACAAACAATACAAGCAACTTAACGATGCAGGATGAGAGGAGTACGCGAGAAGCCACCCACCTGCAAGTGTTACTCTTAATCAGTGTACATCTCTAATTGACAAGTGGACTAGTAAAACATTCAAGGTAAAATGTTTTATGTTAATTGTCAAAAATTAAGTTTTTTCTTACTAATGTTAAGTTTTCTTGTTTTGATTGGTGTTTCAATTGTGTAGGAACAATCACTAAGTAATGTGAATAATAGGATGCAAATGAAAACAAAATATCGATGTGGATCAAAATCAATCCCGGCCTGGGTATACAACTCGGTGGTTCTACTAATTTATTTTGTTGGATTAGTAGGCTTTGTTATTTAAATATTTGAAATAACATTAAAAAACAAATGAATCAGATAATTGAAAATGGAAAAGTGCCCAATTTGTCAGAATTTTACAAGTCCATCCACTATATTCGAACACTCATGAATGGATTTTTTCGAAGAGCCAAGTTAATTATGGATATACAAGGCAATGCATATTAATTTTGATAAAATTGTTTATTTTGCTGTGTATGGTCGAATAACTAATAATTGTTTGATTTATTTCAAATTAGTAGGAAAACATGCAACGCAAGCAGAACACCTCTCGTAGACTGGTGCAATCCCCTTGACCCCAGAGGAGTTGTCGGTCAAGTTGCTTAAGCCAAGGTCAGGTTATGTAAAAGGACTCGGCATGAGGCCTTCTTCTTCTATGAATACAACTATTGCACCTGCTGATAATAGTGACTATGTTCAATGCCTTGAGATGCAAATAACACAACAAAATGAACAAAATGCAAGGTTTCAAAAGTTAGAGAAGAAACAAAGCAAGAAGATACAAAGTATCATAGAGTGTTTGAGGCAGAAAGATATCACAGGAAATTCTAACTGTGGAGAAAGTTCAGATTTCGATGGACAAGCTTATTGGTTAGTATATTAAGTTTCTATGTTAATTAAGTAGAAAATTTCTTCTTCAACTAGGGTAGAATAAAAAACTACTTTGACATTTAGGCACGAAAGGTCTTGGGAAAATAGTGAAATATGCATGTAAAGGCCCGGGAAACATCACAAACACCTTAAGACAGAGCAACATAAGTTGTGCAAACTTATGAAACAAGCACGTGGCTCCTGATTTGAAAACTACTTTGAAATTTGCACTATTCCAACACTTAGGCACGAAACTAAGTCAAAAAATGTACTTTTCCAACACTTAGGCTTGAAAATAGGCCATCGGGGGTCAAAATCGTGAACAACCATGAGAAGTCCTAGAAAAGACCCTGAACACCTCGGAAGGGACCATTGTAAGTTGTGAAAACTTACAGAACTAGCACCGGACTCCCGGTTTGAAAACTAAGTCAAAAAATGCACTTTTCCACCACGTAGGCTTGAAAATAGGCCATCGGGGGGCAAAATCATGTAATAGCCACAAGAAGACCCAGAGAACACCCCGAACACCTCGAGAGGGACCAATGTAATTTGTGAAAACTTAAGAAACTAGTACGGGACTCTTGGCTTAAAAAATGCACATTTCCAACATTTAGGCTTGAAAACAGGCCATTGGGGGCCAAAATTTTGAAACAGCCACGAGAAGGCTCGAGGAATACCCCGAACACCTTGGAAGGGACCAATGTAAATTTTGAAAACTTACGGAACTAGCATGGGATTCCCGGTTTGAAAACTAAGTCTAAAAATGCACTTTTCCAACACTTAGGCTTGAAAGTAGGCCATCAGGGGCCAAAATCGTGAAACAGCCTT
>JAPPVO010006002.1:0-12816 GCA_030407325.1 Camellia japonica | reverse complement strand
GGGAAAGATGGGCAGTACCTGCACTCCCATGATGGCTAGCTGTGCCTCCCTCCGTAGGATCATGCCCTCGAACGTGGCTAACATCCCGAGCAGCTCGTCCGTGTACTCAACTGGAGGCTGCAAATACAAATGCAAAACTATCAGTAAAGGAATGAATGTCCAAATATCTGACTGATAAATCAAAGCTGTAAAACATACCGGAGGTGAATCAGGGTCTCTGACATATCCGTGGTCAGGAAGAGGAGGCTCTAGCGGGACCTGGTAAGGAGTCCCGAACCCCCAGCTCGTCAGCTCGGTCGGCATGTTTGGCCACCCAGCATGTGGATGAAGAGACGGAGGGATCGGAGGAATAGAACTACCTCTACCCCTAGATGCACCAGCCCTGCTAGAGGAAGGGATGTCCGTAGCACGGGCACGACTCGAAGATGGTACATCAGTAGGCCTCAGTGTTGGAGCACGCACTCCCGTCAAGGGGGGCATCAGATATATGCGACGATAGGTGGCGTAGTCCCCCTCCATGAGATGTAACAAGGCATCCGTGTCCTGCATGGCACTAGTGACCTCCTGGGTGGAGAGTCTATCCGCAGTCCGCATAGTGGCTGGAGGTATAGCAGGAGGGTCCTGAGAATCGTACCCCCACACCTGGCGCAAAAAGCGTTCCCCCAGGAACCATGCCCTACCGATCGGTCCCTCGAGCAGGCACCTATACTGGGAATTAGTCGATCCTCCGGGATACTGATATCGGAGACCATCACCTAAGACTGCCCAAGGCTGCCAAGTAATCTGCGGATAACCAGTGCATAAATCAATCAGAGATCAGGAATATACAGGGCGGATCAAAGATGAAAATGAAAGGAACTGAGAGTTCTGAAGTACCTCTGTCGTCCGCACAGTATCAAAATACTGTCGCAGGTAGAAGAGAGTCTCTCGAGGTCTCGGTCGGTGCGGGCCCTCGAATACCAGCGAAAACGGAGCCATAAGAAACCCCGCCACCTCCATCTCCGGGGCTAATGCGGGAAAATACACATACACCCATAGCTGAGAAAAGTAGTGCGGAATGTGAATACAAAGTGCTGAAGGCAGAATACAGAGTGCAAAGTGCGCCGTGTGTGCAATGAACAAGTAATGAGAAGCAGAAATGTAAATCAAGGGGACAGAACATACCTCCCAGGCTCTCCAGTAGCCGCCGAGTAAGTCTCCCCGCCCGCGAGAGGCCGCACTCATGTAGCAGTAGAGGGTAGCCAGGCCAGCGCCACCCCAGTCATACCGATGGACCTGTGATAGGTCCACTAGGGCACTTAGAAGATACAATCCAACAGTGTTCCCCCTATCGGCAAACAGAGTGGTGCCAAAGAGGAACATGAGAAAACCTCGGGTGTACTGCTCAATCTCCTCAGGAGACTCAGGCTCCATCTCTCGCCTCCGAAAACGGGCAGAGAACCAGGTATACCGGACTCTCCCGGAAGCTCTGTCTACAGGTGGGCGAGCCCCCAACAGATGCACCCATGCTGCCTCCCACTCACCCATATCCTCGTCATAAGGAATGGGCCAACCACCTGTGTCTAGGCCGGTGAGCACAGCGAAGTCTAATAGGGTCATGGTCAGGTCCCCGGTGGCAGAAAAATAGAAAGAATTGGTGGTGTCCCACCATCTCTCCACCAGAGCAGCTAATAGTGTCCTGCTGGCAGGGCAGTGTGATAATCCCATGCAAAATGGTCCAAACCCTGCTGCGTCAACTAAATCCCGGACAGCCTCCGGGAGCTCGGCGTACCACTCCCTCGCGGCAGTGGAGCCGTATCCTCGTACTGTACGAGAGCCAACCTGCGTTCAGAATGAATGTATATGTCAGAATCAGAGATAGCTGTGTGCAAATGAAATGAAGTAGCTGTGTGCAAATGAAACAAATCAGTGTTTTGGGCTGCGTGTTCA
Source organism: Camellia japonica (assembly GCA_030407325.1). Lineage (NCBI taxonomy): Eukaryota > Viridiplantae > Streptophyta > Magnoliopsida > Ericales > Theaceae > Camellia > Camellia japonica. The sequence continues at coordinate 10,887 of JAPPVO010006002.1, read as the reverse complement.
AAATCCTAATCAGTGGGCTGCGTGTTCACTTTATTTCTATCTGGGCTGCGTGTTCAGTAAATCAGTGTTTGGGCTGCGTGTTCAAAATCCTAATCAGTAGGCTGCGTGTTCACTTTATATCTATCTGGGCTGCGTGTTCAGTAAATCAGTGTTTTGGGCTGCGTGTTCAAAATCCTAATCAGTGGCTGCGTGTTCACTTTATTTCTATCTGGGCTGCGTGTTCAGTAAATCAGTGTTTGGGCTGCATGTTCAAAATCCTAATCGGTGGGCTGCGTGTTCACTTTATTTCTATCTGGGCTGCGTGTTCAGTAAATCAGTGTTTTGGGCTGCGTGTTCAAAATCCTAATCAGTGGGCTGCGTGTTCACTTTATATCTATCTGGGCTGCGTGTTCAGAAAATCAGTGTTTTGGGCTGCGTGTTCAAATCATTAATCAGTGGGCTGCGTGTTCACTTTAATTTCTACCTGGGCTGCGTGTTCAGAAAATCAGTGTTTTGGGCTGCGTGTTCAAAATCCTAATCAGTGGGTACGTGTTCACTTTATTTCTATCTGGGCCGCGTGTTCAGTAAATCAGTGTTTTGGGCTGCGTGTTCAAAATCCTAATCAGTGGGCTGCGTGTTCACTTTATATCTATCTGGGCTGCGTGTTCAGAAAATCAGTGTTTTGGGCTGCGTGTTCAAATCATTAATCAGTGGGCTGCGTGTTCACTTTAATTTCTACCTGGGCTGCGTGTTCAGAAATCAGTGTTTTGGGCTGCGTGTTCAAATCCTAATCAGTGGGCTGCGTGTTCACTTTATTTCTATCTGGGCTGGCTGCGTGTTCAGTAAATCAGTGTTTTGGGCTACGTGTTCAAAATCCTAATCAGTGGGCTGCGTGTTCACTTTATTTCTATCTGCGCTGCGTGTTCAGTAAATCAGTGTTTTGGGCTGCGTGTTCAAAATCCTAATCAGTGGGCTGCGTGTTCACTTTATATCTATCTGGGCTGCGTGTTCAGAAAATCAGTGTTTTGGGCTGCGTGTTCAAATCATTAATCAGTGGGCTGCGTGTTCACTTTAATTTCTACCTGGGCTGCGTGTTCAGAAAATCAGTGTTTTGGGCTGCGTGTTCAAAATCCTAATCAGTGGGCTACGTGTTCACTTTATTTCTATCTGGGCTGCGTGTTCAGTAAATCAGTGTTTTGGGCTGCGTGTTCAAAATCCTAATCAGTGGGCTGCGTGTTCACTTTATATCTTTCTGGGCTGCGTGTTCAGAAAATCAGTGTTTTGGGCTGCGTGTTCAAATCATTAATCAGTGGGCTGCGTGTTCACTTTATTTCTATCTGGGCTGCGTGTTCAGTAAATCAGTGTTTTGGGCTACGTGTTCAAAATCCTAATCAGTGGGCTGCGTGTTCACTTTATTTCTATCTGCGCTGCGTGTTCAGTAAATCAGTGTTTTGGGCTGCGTGTTCAAATCCTAATCAGTGGGCTGCGTGTTCACTTATATCTATCTGGGCTGCGTGTTCAGAAAATCAGTGTTTTGGGCTGCGTGTTCAAATCATTAATCAGTGGGCTGCGTGTTCACTTTAATTTCTACCTGGGCTGCGTGTTCAGAAAATCAGTGTTTTGGGCTGCGTGTTCAAAATCCTAATCAGTGGGCTACGTGTTCACTTTATTTCTATCTGGGCTGCGTGTTCAGTAAATCAGTGTTTTGGGCTGCGTGTTCAAATCCTAATCAGTGGGCTGCGTGTTCACTTATATCTATCTGGGCTGCGTGTTCAGTAAATCAGTGTTTTGGGCTGCGTGTTCAAATCCTAATCAGTGGGCTGCGTGTTCACTTTATTTCTATCTGGGCTGCGTGTTCAGTAAATCAGTGTTTTGGGCTGCGTGTTCAAATCCTAATCAGTGGGCTGCGTGTTCACTTTATATCTATCTGGGCTGCGTGTTCAGTAAATCAGTGTTTTGGGCTGCGTGTTCAAAATCCTAATCAGTGTGCTGCGTGTTCACTTTTATCTATCTGGGCTGCGTGTTCAGTAAATCAGTGTTTTGGGCTGCGTGTTCAAAATCCTAATCAGTTGGCTGCGTGTTCACTTTATTTCTATCTGGGCTGCGTGTTCAGTAAATCAGTGTTTTGGGCTGCGTGTTCAAAATCCTAATCAGTGGGCTGCGTGTTCACTTTATTTCTATCTGGGCTGCGTGTTCAGTAAATCAGTGGGCTGCGTGTTCACTTTATTTCTATCTGGGCTGCGTGTTCAGAAAATCAGAGTTTGGGACTGTGTGTTCTACTCGTAATCAGTGTGGGCTGTGTGTTCACCATCACTTGGACTGTGTGTTCAGAAAATCAGTTTGGGGACTGTGTGTTCTACTCATATCAGTGTGGCTGTGTGTACCATCAACTTGTGTGTGTCACTCGTAGTCATGTGCGCCGTGTGTTCACCTTCGAATTCGGGCTGTGTGTTCGACAAATCAGTGTTTGAACCGTGTTTCAATGCTTAACTAATGTGTACCGTGCATTCACAATCAATCAGTGAGCCTAATGTTCAGAAATTCAAATGCTTAAGTCACATGTTCGGAGTGCAAACAAAGTACTATGTCATAAGCTACAACTGTGTGTTTAAGCATGGCAAAGCTACAAAGTGCACGGAAAATGCAGAAAATAAAGTAAAATACCTCTCGTGCCTCGGAAGAGAGGTGCTGCTCCGGCTCTCGCAGAAGCAAGTCTCCGGGTACCCGATCATTGAAGTCAGTGAAATGACGGAAAACCGCTCGCGGAAGAATGTGCACCGCCGGAGCATATCTTTCGGGGATAAAAGGACGGACTCTCGGGGGGAGTGCCATAATGTCAAAATCATCTCCGGCACCTGGAGGACCTCCGCCGTGAGGAAAATCACCTGCCATTTCGAGAAATCTGCAAAAAGGAGCAAAAATGAGCAAAAATGAGCCAAAATTGGAAAAAGTCAACAAAAGTCAACTCCCGGGAAATGAAAAAGTCAACAAAAGTCAACTCCCGAGAAAATCTTCCAAATATTGAGACAAACTTACCTCAAGTGGTGAAAATGAGAAGAGAAGCTCCGAAATCAAAATTTAGTCGCCTCAAAGTGCTTAAATCTGAAGGATTTCGCGAAAACAACTTGCAGAAAAGGCTGAAAAGCGCGTATAAAGTGCAGGTCTGAAAGAAAAAATGGTTTGAGAGCAAGAAGAGGAGTTTCCACGGCTGTGGGAGTGATTTCACATTGAATGGGTGAGGTATATATAGAAATGAGAAAAAGACGAAATGCCCCTACTTTTGGGCAGGTGGCCGGCCGGCCACCTTTTCTGGCTGGCCGGCCATTTGCTTTTTGAAGCATGGCCGGTGGCCTCCCTAGGGCACCACTTGGCCGGTCTCCCCACCCCCCCCTAGCTCCCTGCAAATTTTGAGGAAGATTGGAGCTCCCGGGACCTGAAAAAGTTCAAGAAAAGTGCACTTCCGGTCGCGAAATCGGTCCGCCGGAACTTCAGCTGCAGTTTCTGACATGTGTCTCATCATCACTCATCAAAATCAAGGTGTATCCTTTTTGAACATGTTGTAACCTCTCCGGGAGGTGAACCAGAGGTCGCGATTGAGTTGCCTTCACCGAAATGCGCGTTTTCTTACTCGTTATTTCGCAACCGACGGGCACCCTGGTTTCTGCTCGTTTTGCATTGTTGTGCACATAACTTGCATTCTTATGAATATTTTGCATCGTCACGCATGACTTCTTGGTGTACCATACCTCTGTGCTCGAGCATGCGTTGTCACGCGTGTTCCTTTCTTGCATTGTGTTGCATTCACTTGCCGACACTGCGTGTGTCAAACTTTCAGAACCACAGGAATCGCATTGAATATATGTTGTTAGTTAGCATATTGTTCTTGTTGAATTTCTCTCTTTTGCAGGCACGATATTGTATGTACGGTTCATTTGAGGCTGGTGCGACCAGACGAATCGCGCAGGTATCGTATCTTCTCCGTGTGAGACGCGACGAGAATTGAATGATTCTCCGCATTCCTAACTGCATGAAATGTAGTTGTTGCTTTGCATTCTTGCTTAAAATTGTTGCATCTATTTGCGAATACTTGCCTCATTACAGCTTGCTGCATTTGCATGATCATTTGGCTCTGTGCATGTCGCTTTGCATTTTGCCCCCTGCCTACGGGCACGCCTGCGGGCGCATATCTCTGTTCATCTTGTATGATTGTCTAAGTCTTCGGCCTTGTCAAAAATGGGTCGTCTCTGGGCTTTGACATTCACTCCCGTCACTTGTGACTTCCGAGTTCTGTCAAAGAGGGGCAACTGTAGACACCCCATTTTTGACCGACCTTAAGACTCAGACGTCACCGATTGAGCGCTCGGTGATGTTGCATATTGTGCTCGTTCAGAAGTCTCAGAGTCGCGGCCGTGCGCCCTGCCTCCGGACTTCCGAACTCTCTTCTGTGCCTTGCCTCGGTTTGCGAACCAGACTCGGTTTTCTCTGTTTTCTTTCCTGAGGGGAGGGAGAGGTCTGTAGACCATCTCTCAGTGGCCGTGGGCTACATTTCGTGGCCGTAGGCCATTTTGCCCATTTCGGAGCCCGGTTCCCGGTTTTCGGAGCCGTCAGGCCGTGTGCCTCGGTTCGGGACCACCCAACCATCTCCGATTCCTCCGGTTTTTGGCATGCATCTCATTTACTCCCTTTCGAGGGACACTGGGGTCTTAGATACCCACTTCGTGGCCAATGCCACTTTCGGTGCTTACAGCCTATTTTCGGGACCCGAACTGCGTGTTTTGGTCCCCGAGCATTCGTTTTGCATCGGTTTTTGTTCATTTTTGGCAGGTACCTCTGTTTTATCATAGGAAGATCACTGGAGGGTGGGAGGCTAGTAATTGTCAAGAAGCACCTGTTATGCTCTTCCGGCGCCCCCCGGCGCCCGTTTTTCTCACTTCCGGGCTAATGTTGACCACCCTAGGGCCATTTTCTTCGAGCCAAAACCACATATTTGTGATGTACACACATGGGAGGACCCTAAAAACATATGGCCGGCCAGTAATTCTCATTGAACCTTTTGAACCCCTCTTTGAATTGGCCTATTCTCTCTCCTGTTTCAGAGTTGTCAAATTTGAACCACAGGGCTTGTTGTACACACCTGGGAGGACACCATCATGTGGTGGCCGGCCAGCAAATCTTCACTTCATTTTTACCCCCTAGCCGGCCGGCCACCTCCAGAAAAAGCACTTGGCCGGCCATGCTCCTTGGGATGTGTTCCTTACAGCTATACCGTTTCCCCCAGAAAAGATCTGTATCCGGGGGATATTTTGGAGGGGAATGCTTGGGTGCATTTCCCTCCACTTTACACCCCTCCTTTTTCCATATAACAGCAGCTCAACATTTAGGGTTAGAAAATTGCTTCAAGCATACATACATCCTCTCTCTCATCTCTCTCAAATCTTCAAGTTTAGTGCCATTTCTTGAGCATCATCAAGCATCACCATCACCACCCATTTCCAGCAGCAAGGAGGGTTCTTGAGAGGCTTAGAAGCAACTTTCTCAAGCCAAAGAGCAAAAGAAAGGTCTTCAAGGGTAAGTCTCAAATCCCTCTTTTACACCATTTTCTTGCCTCTTTCTTAACCCTACTTTCTCACTGTTTTGAGCTCCGACCAATACTGAAAGTGGTCCTCTTTTGAGCTATTCTTGATGTTTGTTCAAGGGCTCAACTCTGTTTGAGCCCTCCATCTTGCACTTCTTTCAATATCCTCTTATATGCCATTATTTTGCATTGAATATTTGGCCCATGTGTGATCTGAATTGGACCATCTCATGAACTGATATTGTGCTTATTTTGAAGCCCTCTTCAACATTGAAGAAGGGCTCAACCTTGTTTTCATGCTCCATATGCCACTTGCTTTGAATCCATGTTTTACCCTTGTTTTTGCATGAATATAGCCTATGAGTGATCTGTTTTCGAGCATAAAAACTGTGAGTGGGCCTATTTTGAGCCCCTCTTCAACATTGAAGAAGGGCTCAACCCTGTTTGGCCTCTCTATCATGCACTTGCTTCATAATTTCATATTTACCGTAAATTTGCATGATTTATTTGACCTACATGTAGTCTGTTTGGAGCATGTCATGAACTGTGAGTAGCTTTTTTGTGTCCTCTACAATATTGTAGAAGGGATCAACTTGTTGGGGTCTCCATGTTATACTTGTCTTTATATCCCTCTTTGACCCCCATTTTGCATGCTTTTTAAGCTTATCTAGCTTCTGTTTTCGGCCATCATCAGAACTGAAAATATCATATTTTGATCTTCTTGACATATTTCATTGAGGGTCTTTTGGTTTGATGAATGTTTGGGGTACCTCATGTTATAGCCTTATATATCCTCATTCTTGCATAGCATTTTTACCATGTTTTCATACTGAGTTGGGGATGTCATCTACTGAAAATGTGCATATTTTTAGTCCCTCATCAGTGTTGTAGAAGGGTACTTTTCAGTTTGAGCATCGCATACACTTGCTTCAATACCCCTCTCTTGTCTTTTTGCATGCTATTGTTGTCCTATCTATGCTCATTATTTCGCCATGTTTTGTACTGTAAAAATGCTATTTTGGGGCTGCCTTGCTACTGTTTTGCATGTCATGTACCAATTATGCATGTTTAGTATGGCTATAGGCCATTCCGGGTGCTTATTATCGCATTTCGGGACCATTCCGGGCATTCGGTGTCATTTCCCCCTTTCGGGACTGTTTTGCATCATTTGTAAGTGTTGAAATTCCATTTGCATGTTTGCATATCATTTTCCATGTCATTTCATGCTTAAACGCATTGCCTCGGTTTGCGCGCCCGTGTGCACGCATTTCGAGGCACCTCATTTTTCCGCGGCCTCTCATGTGAGTGTGGCTGAGGCTCACTCATGTTAGTATAAGTCCATTTCGCATTTGTATGTCATTTCATGCTTTAATCCATCTCGGTTTGCGCGCCCGTGGGCACGCATTTCGAGGCACTTCTTTTTTCCGACGGCCTCCCGTGTGAGAGTGGCTGAGGTCCTCTCATGTTGGTATAAGTCCATTTGCATTCTGTATGCCATTTTCGCATCATTGCATTCCGTATGCCATTTTCTCGGTTTGCGTGCCCGCGGGCACTTCGAGACATCTCATTTTAGCCTCATTACATATCATTTCCATGTCATTTTGCATTCCGTATGCATCGCCTCGGTTTGCGCGCCCGTGGCACGCATTTCGAGGCACTTCTTTTTATCCGACGGCCTCTTATGTGAGTGTGGCTGAGGTCCACTCATGTTAGTGTAAGTCCAATTGCATTGCGTGTATGCCATTTCATGCCTTAGGATCATCGCCTCGGTTTGCGTGCCGCGTGCACGCATTTCGAGGCATCTCATTTTCATAGCATTGTGCATGCTAGGATTGCATATTTAGTTGCATTCATGCATATCATGCATATTGCATCGTGTTCGGGATAGGAGTTAGCCCGGGCACGGGAAACGAGGCACGTTTCGTACTCCGAGTGACGGAACGGGTCTCAATTCCCAAGTCACCGACACTCCGGATTACCCATGATGGAGTTAGGTTTTGTTGTAGCATTCATCTGCATTCATCCTATATGAGTTGTGCAATCCGACTCCTCGGCCATCATGCATCGATGCGTGATTGGTGGCACGAGGATCGAGGCATGCATATATTTGTGAAATACATTGCTATGCCCCTTTCCTGCTCTCTGTTGCAGCAAAATGAGAATCAGCAACTTTTCGGATGTCGGCGCGCATTTCGAGAAACATTGCAAACAGAGGCTAATTGGGGCATCCCAGTGGATTTCCAAGGCAGCCCAGCATACATCATTCACGGAAGTCAAGGCAGCCCCTGGCTTGCATGCCAGTTTTACAGCTTTCTTAGTTAATTTGTTAATTAATTAGGAATTTGTATATTATTCGGACTGTATATTCATTTCGGACTGTATTATTCTTTTATCGGACTGTATTATTTATTCGGACCCTCTGCGCGAGGGCATAATGTAATAAGTGTGGGTGAGTGTGATGTATGTCTTCCAACCCCACGTCTTTCTTCCCTTTTATTTACCCGCTTATGTTGGTTAGATATAGGGCATATTTCAATTAGCATACAGTATGACAGCATGTTTGCATCATTCATCTGTTTTGCACGCACCGGGCTCGGCGCATCATACAAACTGCGTTTGTATTTCAATTCCAAACTGAATACGTGTTAGTTGTAGCATTTCATATGCCATTTTAGAATACCCGAGCCTGCTATAGTTGCATCTTTGCATGTGTTGCATTAGGCATTTCTGTATATTTAGGACCATGCATTGATTTCTAACGAGTTTCTGTTTTGGCTTGGAGTACTCGGTGAGTTTTATGCTTTAGCATCCTTGCATGCGTGTGAGTGCTGCCATGAATAGCATGCTTACCATGAAGCTATGTGCTTATGTGATATAACTGCCTGAATGCCTGTGGGTGGAGGTTGTGTTACTTGAATTGAAATAAATCAGTGACTGTTTGTTTTTTAAGCCCACTAGATAGTGGCAAAATCATGTTTTCTAAAGCCCACCTGAGGGTGGCAAATCCGCGCCTTAGCCTACCTGCGGGTAGCATCATCAAACCATTTTCAAACAAACAAACATGAAATGTTTTGTTCCAATTCAGGCGGCCAGTCTATACTTGTTTGCTGCGAGCATCACATAGTAACCTAGGCTAATAACCGGAATAAGAACTCACAATGTTTTCAAAATAAGATATCATGGTTAGTAGAGGCCGGTCTTTGACCGGGCGAGCGGGGTGCTCACGAAGTGACCTTCCCCAATCGTACCCAAGTTCCCGAGCCGAGGCAACTTTGGTGATGACGGACACGTGGCCTTTGGCACCGAGTCAGGGTTTCCTAAATTTCCCAAAAATAAAATATTTAGGTGGCGACTCTGTATCTGGCAAAGCAGTCCATGTTTGGCACTTCTTTCAAAAATCTGTTTTCCAAAACGATTTGCCGGATTTGGACTCTTTGGTTCAAGATTAAGAACCGTGACACAAATCGAGTCCGAGCTGTAGCGAGGCCCCCCGCGGGCTTGTTACAGGGGAGGGTTATAGCGACCCGTGGTTGAGTGTTGTAGTTTAAATCTTGTTTTCCACCCTTGTTTCCTTATGTTTGAGCTTTGAGATGTGTTGAGCGAGTTTGGAATAGATTGGTTGAGAGTTTGTGCAAGTGGTTGCTGCCCAGGTTTTTGCCTCTTCGCTCGAGTGAGGCTTCTCACGCTCGAGCGAGCCTTGGGTATTTATCTTTTCGCTCGAGTGAGCTTTCTTGCGCTCGAGCGTGCGTCTGCGTTGGTGGGTTGTAGACCTGAAGTCTTGCTTTGTTCGCTCAAGCGAAGCTTTTTGCGCTCGAGCGTGGTCCGTTCGTTGTGTCTGGTCGCTCGAGCGATGACTCCTTCGCTCGAGCGAGCTTCGCAGATATCAGATTTCGGCAGTGAAATTTTGCCCCTTTTTCATTATCTTCTTCTTTCAAAGCCCTAGATCCGACTCTCTCTCCCTCTCTCACTCCTTCTCTCTAAAAATACTCTATGCTCTAAAGCTTTCCTACCCTTCATCCTTTACAAGAAAGCTAGAGTTTGGTGTGGGCTTTCTTTTGATCCAAGAAAATACGAGTTTGGAGCACCTTGGGTTTCTCTCATCTTTCCTTTCGAGCTTCTACTTGGAGGTAGGGATTTCTTGAGTTATATATATAGTTTTGCTATTTGTGGTTGATTTAAAGTGTTCTTGAGTTTGTGTTGATTTTATTGATTTTGATTCAAAAAGTAGAGAGAGTTTTGAATGTAGGTTTATATCACAACCTTTTTCTTTTATCTTGAGGGTTTTCTTCTATTAACTCATGAAAAATGGTGTGATGGAGTTCCTCTTAGAAAATGATGATAGTTTGTCAATGATGAAACCCTAGAAATTGGGGATTTTTGGTAAAATGGAAAATGTCTTTGAATTACTTATTTTCTTGTGTTAAAAGGATAAATAAGAGGTGTTTCATCAATGTTTAACAAGATAACAATTTTTCTTGATGTATGAGAAGGAAGTGCTATTTAAATATTATTGCTAATACTTGAATAAGCAAGCTTGTGTGTGATAAATTGTTGGATATCATAAATGGTGGAAAAATTGTAAACATCGGGGATTTATATTTGAAATATGTCACTTATAGCCATAGAAAGACTAATTTTTTAGGACATGTGAAAAGAGAATTGTGGTAACATGTTGATAATACATGTTAATTTTGTGGATGAACATTGAAAGGAGAATATGAGAATGTAAATGTTGGCATTGTTGTAGAGATATTCAAAATGGAAAAGTGTTATGAAGTATGGAAAAGATTATTGCATTGCATATTACTTCATTTATCATTGTGCATTGTGAATCTAAATTGAAGAGATTTACATCATGACGAAAATGTTATTGTGATGAGAACTAATGGAAATGTGTATAGGGTAAATACGTTGGTAAGTCCGGATAGAGGGTGTAGATGAATTCGATAAGTTGGCCTGAGTGTCTAGGGTGAAAGACCCGAAAGACGGGCGCATAGGTGTCGAGCCTTCTGGTTAATACCGGTAAAAATTACAGTTTGGTAGTACTCGTAGAGTCTACTTGCAGACACCAGCCTAGGGATTACCAGTGTCGTATTTACTGCCCCTGTTGATTTAAATATTGAAGTTTTGAAATTGATGAGATTGCATAGCATTATTGAGAACTTGGTGACTTGGAAATAGTGCATTGAATATCATTTGGGAACATGGTGATTTTGAAATAGTGCATTGAAATAAAATTTTCCTTCAATATTGGCACTTGCATGGCATTACATATGCATTTTTTTTTTTTAAAACGTTGATGTATGGCATAACTGTATATACTTTGTGAGGAA
>JAPPVO010006001.1:0-42876 GCA_030407325.1 Camellia japonica | reverse complement strand
AATTTTTTATAATAATTTTTTTGACTAAAATAGTAAGATGCCAAAATAAGTTTATATGTTTCCAAAATAGACGTCAACAAGCATTTAATCTATTCTTATGCCTTAACTGTTAATTATTAGTACAACTAGCAATAAAAAGGTCCCCAAATTATTTCATTTCTTCTTCTGGACATGCCTCCATTGGAATCATGTGAGCGTAAAATCAAATATGGATATATAGTTATATACATATATATAATGTTCCATAATGGTATGGACTAACCTTATTATTAGATTTTTTTGAGTAAAGTATTTGTCTGATATAAATTGAATCAATAACATAGTAATACTAACTTGTGTATCAATTAATGTACTAACTAGATATAATATTAGGTGAAATCCATATTGGTTGGTTTGTGATGTTCTAAAAAAGTACACTTTTTGACTTATTGGCTTATATGAGTTGAGTTTGGGTGGGTTTGATGTGATGTGTTAGAGAGGTGATGTGATTTAAATAAGATGATGTGACTTAAATAGGATAGTGACTTTTTGACTTTTTGTATTATTTAGATCATGCCAGTCTTTCTAGCATTACTGAAATTGAATTGGTATGGTATCAGTATAAGTATAAAATAATATTATTTCTAAATAAAATTTGATACAAAATTTATGACACCGTGACATTTTGATTAGTGTTTTATATTTGCTTGTATAGTATACCTGCTATGCACAACATGAAGATTATTTAGCATATGCGAAGAGCAGCTTTATACAGCAATTGGAGGATATTGCGATGATGATCTGTGCGATGAAGCATGCAAACAGGCAAAGAACGGGAATGCTCATGGTCATTGCGAGTTACTCGACACTTGTTATTGCAAGTTTGCTTGTTAAAATCCCCTTTCACTTTGTCAAAGAGTTTCGTGCCCAAGCTCAGTTAGCAAATAAAGATACTATTATGTATCACGTCACTTCTTTAATTTCTGCTTTTATTTTTGTTTGTGTTGTGTTTTGTTTGTGTGCATTTCGAAATTTCAGAGTTCATTAAGTAGGTGTTTAAGTTTGTTTATTTTGTTGACCGATTTTCTTCTTAAACAATTTTAGATTTATGGAATTATTATACGAGGCAAACCGAAAAATTAAAAAAAAAAGTCAAGAAAATAAAATCCGAAAATAGTGGGCTTTTTTTAGTTTATTTTGGCATTTTTATTTTTTTTGAAAATTTTTAAAAAAAATTTATTTTTTAGATTTGTCTACATAACACAGACACGAAAACTAAAAAATATTGACATATTTTTAATTGCCCTTCTAGAAGAATATCTTTGCTTTTAATTGCCCTTCACCGCCTGGGTTTGGACCAACCTGTTGCCAACTTTCTTTCATGGCTTAAGAAATTACTTTGGGCTCTCCCTTTTTGTTGGGCCGATGTCAATGGATTTGGGTTTGAACTCATTTTTTTTCCCTCCAACTTATACATTTATTATTTTTCCTATCTTCTATAATAATGGAGAGAGTTAATACTCATTTAATGCAGTCTTAACCAATGCTTAAAAATAAAAAGTTGAATAATATTAGAGACCTTAAAAATTTTATCAAATGTCTCACATAGGTGTAAGACACACACAATGTGGGTCCCATATGAGTCCCACACTCATGTCAGACATTTGATAAAATTTTTGATAAAATTTTTAAAATTTCTAGCATTTTTGTAAAAAGTTATTAAACTCAAGACAATATAATACAACATTAAATACAAATTAATAAATTAAAATTCAAAATAAATTAATACTAGGGGTGCTCGCGGTTCGGTTTTGGACGGTTGTGTAATTTGGAAAAAATTGAACCCGTAACCGATCGCAATGCGAGTTGCGGTTTGCGCGGATAGGGTTCACAGATGTGCAGGCGGTTTACGAATTGGACTTTCTTTTAAAAAAAAAATTATTTTTAGGCTTTTTTTTTCCTGTTTTGTAAATTTATTTTAGGCCTTTTTCTCCCATTTTCTAAAATGCTTAACATTAATAATTAATGAATTAAAACTTATAAAATTAAAAACACAACAAAATCAATTCCTAAGACAAGCAAATCATTCAAAATCCTAAACTTTCAAAAAAATCATAAATTGACACAAGCACATCTTTCAAAATCTTAAACTAAATCATCAAAATCATTCACAACCCAACAATACAATTAAAGTGAAATCATTCAAAATCCTAAACTTACTTAAAAGGAATTCTTCATTAATTTTTACATTTATCCAAAATGCAATAACAAAATAACAAGAAATTGTTATCAAATTTTATCCAATTCAAACCCATTAAATAAAATAAAAACATTTGCAAACTCGCAAATTCCATCCTAAATCACATCTATGATTACGGTTTGGTTTGTTGGGCAAAAAATTTAGGATAAGATGAATGAAATCAACGGTTCAGGTTTTTTTATATATAAAAAAATAAAATATAAAATATAAAAAGTCTAAGTGCGCGCGGATTCTTGCAGGTGCGGATAAAACCCACAACCCGCCTACAATCCGCAATAATGCCATATTTCAAACTGCATTCGTCCGCATTATGTCTGCGAAATCGTCCATTTGTATACGGATCAGGTCGAGTTGGGCGGGTTATGCGGTTTGGATAACCCTATACCCAATCCTAATTAATATAATATTAAATACACCTTATCAAGTGCCCTAGGGACACTTGTTCGCATTAGCCAAATATTAAATTAATTAATAAGAATATTTTAGTAATAATGGTATGTGCTGAATTTTTCAAGAATTTTTTTATGCCTACCCATAATGTATGAAATTTTATTATAAGCGAGCTTTGACCAAATTCCCTTTAATAAAGAGTAGTGTTATTTAAGTTCAAAAATTAGAGTCACTTTCTTATTCAATGATATGACTTTATATTAAAATATCTAAACAAAATCTCTTTCTCATATTTTCTCTAATCATTTACAAATCATATCATTTACATTTTTATAAAATAAGTCTATAAAATGGATTTATATATCATTTTATATATAAATCCATTTTATAGACTTATTTTATAAAATCCAAAATGTGATCTTGTGAATTGTTTAGTCTTCCATTTTTCTTATGAACCCAAAACTTTTATTAAAGTGGAAATTATACAAAAATGTAGTCACTTACACGTTTGAGTTTAATTTTTGAGGGATAAAAGTGGACTTCTTTAAATGTGAAATTATACATTTGGGTAATCCGCATTATAGTGGTTTTGGATTTTTCCTCATTCTGAAACAAATCTCACATTACGAACAAGAACATAATACTCTAATGTAACGCTCTAATATAATACACTAAAAAACTTCTTAGTATATTTTTTCGAAACGTAACAATGTAACACTAAAAATAAAAATGTAAACTGCTTAGTGTATTATTTTATCTAAACATAACATTCCAATGTAACATACAAAAAAAGATTTTAGTATACTTTTTCCAAACATAACACTTCAATCAATGTAATCCTAAACGTAACACTTCAATATAATACACAAAAACACTAAAAAATTTCTTAGTGTACTTTTTCCAAACATGATACTCACAATTTGAAATTATACATTTGTCCAAAACTTACTAAATAACTTTTGTACTACTTTTGAAATGGTTTGAAAAAACTCACATTCTTTTGAAATGGTTTGCAAAATCTCATACACACTAAGGAGTTTTTTTTATCTATTACGTTAGAGTGTTAAACTAAGGAATTTGTTTTGCAGTGTTGCTTTTAGAAAAAATATACCAAGGAGTTTTTTTTTTTTTAAATGTTACATTGGAGTGTTACATTTGAGAAAAGTATACTAAGAAAATTTTTTTGGTGTGTTACATTGAAATGTTATATATGAGTGTTACATTCAAGTGTTACAGTTTAAAATTATACATTTGTTCAAAATTTACTAAGGAGTTTTTATACTCATTTTGAAATATTTGAAGAATCTCACATCTTTTTAGAATGTTTGAAAAATCTCATATTTCAAGTCATTTTTGTATTGCTTTATTTAAAGAATCTCACATTTCAAGTTCCAACCTGTACGGGAAAGAAATACACCCCGTATAATCCTGTTGACCAAGTCTGCGCTCCTCCGTACGACGTCGTTCAACTACCTGAAAATACACACGTGAGCTAGCCGGCGGGTGTGTGCCGGAAACCTCTCCGATGCCTAAGTCAGTAAGCTAGACAAGAAGGCAAAAGCTCTATGAATTCAGGGAGTAGAGTTGCATTACCTCTCCATAGGTGATATTGGTGAGCTTATATAGGTTTCGTGTGGCACAATCCTGGTAGGACTCTCACTCCTCCATTTGCAGAGTCCTTCTAGGATTACTCCTCCTCACGTAGAGTCCTTCTGGGATTCATACTCCTAGAAGATAGTGCTTATCCTCTAACACCCTCCTCACTACTTAAGCCAAGTGAGATGGCTTTACTATGGCCGAATTCCTTCAGGACCGAAGTACACACTAATTCGGCACTAAACTTCCTCTCCCTTACCTCGGTTTTCCCATGCCACAACCGAGCTAATCATAAGAGGGTTGAACCGAACTATGGCTTGGCCAAACCGGTCTAACACATCCAAACCGGTTACTCCAAGACCGGTCTACTCCTCCCCGAAGTATCATAAACCAACCTAACTTTCGCCTTCTCTTGGACCGGACTAGCTCGTGATATGCCGGGACCGATACACGAGTACCCGATTTACAACCGAACTACCCATACTCCTCCTTTCTTAGTGGTGTATTCACTATCTTCCGTACTTGGGCTTACCTCGGCCCCACATGTAGCTCGGCCTAACTTTATGAATATAAATTACCCTCTCAATTGCCCCTTAATCCCATCTGCTCAACATGATAGGGATTACCTGTCTTCAGACCGAACTAAAATTTTAGCTTATCCAGCCGAGCTACAATCCTTTAGCTACTCCGGCCGAGCTGAAATACCTTCTGAGCTTCTCTAGCCGAGCTAAGCTCAAGCCGAGATAAATACGTCCGGTCAAACGTCTCTTCAAGTACAGACACTGAAGCGTTTCATATTCCAATGACACGTGGCAAACCCCTATTGGCCGTTCACAGCTGTTGCGCCGCCCTCGTACTTCGCAACTTTTGAACAGTCCCGCCTTTTTGCTTTTTACACAAACTTCCCAAATTCAAAAATCATCCCACACACTATTTATCTTCTCTCTCTCTTGTTTTTGCCTTTCATTCTGCAACTCGAGCTCGTGCCCCCCATTACCATTGCTGTTCTTCCTCCTCATCCTCTGCTTCTCCACCAGGTAAACACACGAACATGTTCTTTGTCTATCTGTTTTCTTTTGCTTTCGTTTTAGTCCATAGTTGTTCATGCTATGTGTTGCTGCAAAACACTTGTTTTTTTCTACCATATCTGTACTTTCTGGAAGAACTTCACAAGAACACTCTGAACATACTGATTTAGCTAGTAGAATACCTCTTTGATCTTTGTATATGTTTCAACCGAACTAGAATACTGTTCTTGCTATATAAAAATCTAGGCAGACTGAAACCGAACTAGAACTTGGAGCATACCACAGTAGTTTCATAAGGCCCATAACCGATATGAAAACCCACCGCACTAGCCACTCATGAGCACATAACCGAGCTAAAACTTCAGGGGCCAAGCCAGCATTCAGAGTTCCCAAACCGAACTCAGAAAGCTGCCCCTTGACGTTCAGCCGGGATAACGAAACCAAATAGTAAAACCGAGCTGACCGAATGCCCTGTCAAACCGAGATAACACGATCCTTTGCAAACCGATGTGAATAACATAGCACCCTGTAGAGCCGAAATAAGATTAGCCTTTTCTTGCTTTGTTTCTATAGCACGGTCCTCGATCTGTGCTTAACAGCTTGTCTTTTCACTTTGCAGACTTAGGTTGCCCAGATACCTCTGTGCACTCAACCGAGCTACCGAGCACCCTCTTACCACCGAGATAAATTATTTAATTTATACAATAAAATGGGGAAGTATAGATGTCTTGTAGAAACCCCCGGGGGCCTGGCCGAATTCAGGAAGGACTACCAAATCCCAGCCGATGTAAACCTGGTCCTAGCCGAACAAGGAGTAGACCCCTGGGATGAAGAAGGCTTCGTACCATTCACCCTCCAGTCAATAATCGAGACCGGACTCAGGTTCCCAGTTCAGCCCCTTATATGCGAATTTCTTAGGCAGACTAGACTTTGCCCAACCCAACTATCCACCAACACATACCGAATAATAATGGGCATAGATGCTCTGAACCAACAAACCGGTCTGAACCTAGGTCTGGCCGAGATACTACATCAGTACTCAATAGGATCCAAAAACCAAGGCTGGTGCTATTATTTGAGAGTGCGCCGAGGTAGAGAAAAGATAATAAAAAACATACACCGGATAAGGACTTGAACGACGACGACTTCTTTTGGGTTTCTGGAAATTTTGAAGACTTCCAGGCCCGAATCCCAGGCCGAAGAATAAATTGGAAGAAAGGAGAGCCGGTATTCATACTTCGGTTGCATTTCTTGATTTTGTTGATTTCGGTTCCCATTCTATAACCGAACTTACACTTGTTCTATTTCTTGCAGATTCAGCTTTCCTCCACTCCCAGTACGGCTACCCCAACTTAGGTGTTCTCCGTGCCGCACTTCGGGTTCGAGAAAGAAGCTGGGCTAAACTCCTCGACTTCCAACCGACCTACCGCTACTCCGGTCGCCGAAAATCAAAGGTGACTGATTTCCTCCTTGAAGACCCACCAGAACCGGACCCAACCCTGCCAGAAATTGTGCTCGTGCCCCTAACAGCCGAACAAGAGATGGCGAAGAAGAACCGGATGAAAGCCATGCTTACCGCAACCACCAGGGCCGAAGTGCCACCATCCCACCCAACCACTGAAGCCGTGGTCGCTCTTCCATCCCAACAGCCATCATCCTCCCGCCGAGCTAAGCGCGCCCGGACCACTGAGACCGAGCCGCGTTTGATTGATGAGGATGACACCATCATTCCGCCGAACCCCGAACCTGACTTGCAACCGGAATCATCTGACCGAGCTGTGCTTTCCAACAGATGGGCTCCCCCCCTTGCTTTTAATAACCGAGATATCCTCGACAGTGATTCGGTCGTTGCAGAGGATGACCATTTGCTGGCCTTCAACTTGGCCAGGGGTGTTTGTCTACCAAAGGACATGGAACACCACAGCAAGCGACTGAACACCGAGCTAAAATCCATTCGGTCTGCCACGAAGTCCATGATATTGGTAAGCATCACTGTTTTCTTTTGTTTTTCCCAACCTTAAGCACGGTTAAGACTGAACTTTTATACTTTTACAGGCCATCCAGAAGAGCACGATAGCTCATAGGCAAGTAATGGAGCTTCGCAAAAAGACAAGGCAAGCCGTAAAAAAAAGCCGAAGCAAAGGCAACCGAACTGACTCAGTCTCAACAAAGGACGGCCGATCTGGAGGCCGAGGTAGTTCGTCTCACCGGACTAATTACCTCGGCTGACAGTGAGAAACAGCGCGCTGTGACCGAAGTGAAAGACAAACTTTTATGGGAGATGGCGGAGCTTGAAAGCAAGAAGAATGCCGAAGTAAAGGAGTTGGAGAAGAAGATGGAAGATGCATCCAAAGAAGGCTTCAAGGAAGCCGAAGCAGGCTATTCTCTGCAATGCGAAGCGGCAAAGGATTTGTTTTTCAAGTGTGGCTGGCGAAGTGCCGTGGAGAAGCTCGGTTGCGGACCCGAAACCGATGTCTACAATGCTCCCGAGTACTTTATTCCGGCTTCGCTGAAGGAATATGCTGACGAGATCCAGACCCAGTTTCTTGGTTCATCTGATGAGGAAGATGATGATGAAGAAGAAGCAACTGAGACTCCGGCCATTCAAGAGCAAGCCGGCGATCAATCAGCTCGGACGGCCGAGCTTCCAACCGAGACTACTCTAACAGCAAATGCCGGAGTAGGTGCTGACCTTGAGACCAATCTGGATGCCGAAATAGATAATCTGTTTGATTGACCTAGTACTGTTTCCTTTCTTTTGTCTTGAACTCTCTTGTAACCGGGCTACAGCCCCACTGTTGTACTTGGTTTTGAATTGAATGAAAAAAATCTTTCCATCAAGTCTTGTTTCGGTTGTGTATGTATGCCTGTACTTGTACTGATTTTTGCACGAACTCATCTGTACAACTGTGATCGCGTTTAGCTATCCGTCTTGCTAGCCAACCACTCTTCAGCCGATATAACTTACTTCGGCTGAAGAGTACAAAGTGTTGGTTTAATCCAGCCAACCACTCTTCAGCCGATATAACTTACCTCGGCTAAAGAGTACAAAGTGTTGGTTTAATCCAGCCAACCACTCTACAGCCGATATAACTTACTTCGGCTGAAGAGTACAAAGTGTTGGTTTGATCCAGCCAACCACTCTTCAGCCGATATAACTTACTTCGGCTGAAGAGTACAAAGTGTTGGTTTAATCCAGCCAACCACTCTTCAGCCGATATAACTTACTTCGGCTGAAGAGTACAAAGTGTTGGTTTAGTCCAGCCAACCACTCTTCAGCCGATATAACTTACCTCGGCTAAAGAGTACAAAGTGTTGGTTTAATCCAGCCAACTTAGAATCAAATGTTTGGTTTTTTTCGACCAAACGTCCTGCAGCCTGGATCCTTATCCTGGGCTTAGGAAGGGTGTTGGCTTAATCCAGCCAACCTCTAAGTTTGGTTATTCCAGCCAACTTAGAATCAAATGTTTGGTTTTTTTCGACCAAACGTCCTGCAGCCTGGATCCTTATCCTGGGCTTAGGAAGGGTCATAGTTGGTTTAATCCGGCCAACCATGTTTACAATGCTACTGTGTACTGAAAACAGTTATGTTGAAAAGAATCGACTTGTTCTATTGAGGAAGTAAAAAATTACACATACTTAAAAGAAAAAAGCTAAAAATAAAATAACTTGAGGTTGGCAGTGTTCCATGGCCTGGGAATTGCTTTGCCGTCCTCATCTTCTAAGTGGTATGCCCCTTTGCCTGCTAATCCGACCACTTTGTAAGGTCCTTCCCAGTTAGGTCCTAGCTTGCCATCTCCTGGAATCAAGGTGTTTCCCATCACCTTGCGAAGTACCCAATTGCCGATCTTGAACTGTCTTGGATGTACTGTTTTGTTATACTTTCTAGATAACTCTTGTTGGTAGGAGGCGATGTGAACCAATGCTCTATCTCTTCTTTCTTCTGCAAGGTCAAGCTCTAATGCTATGGCTTCGCCATTTAAGTCTGGATCAAAGTTCTTGCTTCGGATTGTAGGGAGGCCAACTTCTAATGGGATGACTGCCTCCATGCCATAGGCTAAGGAGAATGGTGTTTCTCCTGTTGATCGTCGCGGCGTGGTGCGGTAAGCCCATAAAACATGAGGGAGTTCTTCTGCCCACTTGCCCTTTGCTCTTTCTAACCTTTTCTTCAATCCGTCTAAGACGACTTTGTTTGAGGCCTCTGCTTGACCATTTGCTTGGGGATATGCCGGCGTAGAATTGTAGAACTCTATCTTGTACTCTTCACAAAAGCCTCTGAAAATCCTACCATCGAATTGAGTGCCGTTGTCTGAGATCAGTGCCTTTGGTATGCCAAATCGAGTGATGATATTCTGCCAGACAAACTTCTTCACATCTTTTTCCTTGATTGACGCCAAGGCTTCTGCTTCTACCCACCCATTGTGAAGTAGTCGGTTGCGGCAAGAAAGAACTTCCTGTTGCCTGGAGCTGTTGGAAGTGGGCCTACTATGTCCAGCCCCCATATTGCGAAAGGCCATGGACTGGTTAATGGTAGTAGTTCTCTGGCAGGTTGGTGTATTTGGTGCGCAAACTTCTGACACTTTTCGCATTTTTTGACATACTTCTCTGAATCTGCTTGCATGTATGGCCACCAGTATCCTTGTGAGATTGCTCTATACGCTAATGATCTTCCTCCTTGATGGCTGCCACAAACACCCTCGTGTATTTCAAACAGGAATGCTTCCACTTTGCTGGGGTGAACACACTTCAAGTAAGGTCCTGAGAACGACTTTTTGTATAATGCCAAGGATGGAGAGAGCCAAAATCGCTGCGACTTTGCTCTTATTCTGTTGGCTTCTTTCTTCTCTTCTCGGTAAGTGCCGTCTTTCAGGAACAGTATGATGGGATCCATCCAAGAAGGGCCTAACTCTGCGCAACATACCTCTTCTACTTCTGGGTCTTCAATACTTGGTCTAGGCAGGTAGTCGATTAGCAGTGGGTGAGGAATGGAGGTGTTGGCCATTGAGGCGAAGCCTGCTAGTTCGTCTGCTCTGCTGTTTTCCTCTCTGCCGATCTGTTCAATCCTCACCACTTCGAACTTCTTTATCTCTGTTCTGACCAATTCTTGGTACTTGGCCATTCTATCATCCTTTGCCTCGTAGTCGCCAGATATTTGATTCACCACTAGCTGTGAGTCGCTGTAGACCATTAGCTCGGTGGCCTTCATGTGGAATGCTGACTTGAGACCTGCTAGAAGCGCTTCATACTCCGCTTCATTATTCGATGCTGGGAAGCCTAAGTTGATTGCTTGCTCCACTACTAAGCCGTCGGGAGAGATGAGGACTATGCCGAGTCCTGCTCCATGTCGGTTGGATGCTCCATCCACAAAGAGCTTCCACATCTCTCCTACAAACAACTTCCAGCATGTGGAGGGATCAGACGATGTTGTGGGGTCTGGAATGTCGCTGGGGCTTTCTTCATGATCCATAGTTGCAGTCTGCCCCTTGTCTTCTGATTGGACCAAGTCATTAGTAGTTGGTGAGTTTTGACTTGGTGTAGTAAGGTCTGCTTCCTCCTCGCCTTTTCTACTCTGGTCTGCCTTAGGTTCTGGCTGAGTTACCTGCACTAGGGGTTGCGCTATTCCGGCGTCAATCTCCATCCCTTGTTCGGTTGTGTCAGTCAGGTCGATTGGGCAGACTTGGTGGCTTCCAGGGGTGAATTCTGCGACGAAGTCTGCCAAAGATTGGGCTTTTACTGCGGTTCTGGGTTGGAACTTGATGTCGTATTGTCCCAATTCCACTGCCCACTTCAGAATTCGCCCAGAAAAGTTCGCCCTTTCAAATAAAGCCTTGAGTGGGAAGGCTGTGAGAACAACTATGGTGTGGGCGTGAAAGTAATGTGACAACTTCCTTGAGGCCATCATTAAGGCCAAGGCCAGTTTCTCCAGTGGCAAATACCTCGTTTCGGCACCTAACAATGTCTTGCTGACATAGAAGATTGGAAGGTGTTGGATTCCTTCTGCTCGGACCAACACTGCACTTACCGCATGCTGAGAGACTGCCAAGTAGAGGAAGAGTTCTTCTCCAAGTATGGGAGTGACAAGTAGGGGTGGAGAAGACATGTATTCCTTCAAGCTCTCCAGAGCTTGGTCGCATTCTTCGTCCCACTCAAACTTAGCTTTTAATGACTGGAAGAATGGACGCAATCTGTCTGAGGACCGGCTGATGAATCGGTTAAGTGCTGCTGCCATGCCGGTGAGATGCTGCACTTCTTTCACTGAGTTAGGCCTTTCTAGCTCCTGAATTGCTTTGATTTGGGAGGGGTCTGCCTCAATACCCCTGTTGGTCACTAGGAAACCCAGAAACTTGCCAGACCCTACACCGAATGCGCACTTAGAAGCGTTAAGGCGCAGCTTGTGTTTCTTCAGGATCTGGAACATCTCATCTAGGTCCTTTAGATGGTCATCCGCATCCTTGCTTTTGACCACCATGTCGTCGATGTAAGCCTCCATTGTTCTGCCTAACAATGGCTCGAACATCTTTGTGACCATTCTCTGGAATGTCGCCCCTGCGTTCTTTAGGCCAAAGGGCATGACCTTGTAGCAGTATAGTCCTCTTGGAGTGGTGAAGGATGTTACTTCCTGATCAGGTTCGTGCATGGCTATCTGATGGTAGCCTCTATATGCGTCTAGGAAGCTAAGCCTGCTGTGCCCAGCTGTTAGGTCCACCAATTGATCTATCCTTGGTAGGGGGAAACTATCCTTCGGACATGCTTTGTTGACCGTCTTGTAGTCGACGCAGACGCGCCACTTGCCATTCTTCTTTGGCACCACGACGGTGTTGGAGATCCACTTGGGGTAATGTACCTCTCTGATTGCTCCTGCCTCCAGTAGGTTACCCACTTCTTCTGCCACTATCTCGGCGTGGTGGAGTGCTGATCTTCGCGTGCGTTGAATGACTGGTCTGGCAGATGGGTGGACATTGAGTTGGTGGCAGATGAGGTTTGGATCTATGCCTGGCATGTCGTACGGCGTCCAGGCAAACACTTCGATGTTGGAGGTCAAGAATTCCATAACCTCCAACCTCTCAGCGCTGGATAATGACGAACCAAGCAAGAAGAACTTATCCGGGTTCTTTTCGTCGATTCTTACTTCCACCAAGTCCTCCACCGCTTTCTGATCAGCCGCTTTCCCAACCTCTGCGAACAGCTCATTACTCTCAGGTTCTTCAACCGAATGAACATATCCTTTGGCAGCGCGGCTGCCATTTGTTGTGACGAAGCATTGTTTGGACATAATCTGGTCCCCATATACTTCTTCAATTGTTCCTGTGTCGTTGGGAAATCGCATCACTTGGTGGTAGGAGGATGCCACCGAGCGCATGGCATGCAGCCATGTTCTGCCCAAGATAACGTTGTAGGTGGGGAACCTTTATCACCCAAAACTCCACCTGTTTCGTCACGCTCCCTGCTCTGACTGGGAGGATAATTTTGCCGACGGGCCATTCTGGCATAGAGTTGAATCCGATAAGGGGAGATATGGCAGGCGCCAAGTCTTTATCCTGCAACTTTAGTTGCTTGAAGGTTTCATAATACATGATTTCACAGGAACTACCTTGGTCGATCAGAATCCGCTTGACGTCAAAATCCTTGACTCGAAGAGTGACGACCAAGGCATCGTTGTGAGGGCAATAAATTCTCGCCAAGTCTTTATCTGAGAAGGACATGACATTTGTGGCCTCTATCTTCCCCTTTTTGGCGACTGGTTGGACGCTTAGTACCTCTCTGAAGTGCTCAGCCTTTTTGATTGAACCTCTGAGCTCGCATACGCGCTCAGGTTCAAAGACTCCATGTATTACGTTGATGACGCCTTGAGGTGGAGCGTCGTTTGGCATTCCATTGGGCACATTGTGGTCTTGGGGGGCTGGCTGCGCCTCTCCTTCTATGTATTTGTCCAGGTGACCCGCCGCCACCAACTCTTCCAGATGCTGCCTCAATGGTGTGCAGTTCTCAGTGCGGTGCCCCTTTTCTTTGTGGAAGGTGCACCTCGATCTGTCATCGTAGTCCTTCTGAGCTTCGCCTAACTTAGCTGGCCACTTGACGAAAGGCTCGTCTCGAATTTCGCTAAGTATACGGTAGATCGGTTTTTTGAAGACTGTGGTGATGGCAGTGCGGACTCTTAGCCATCTTTTATCTTGGTCCTCTTGGTTGTCTCTTTTGCCACGTCCGTTTCTGTTCGGACGGTCTACTGTGTTGACCTTTGCTGAGGCCTTCTTTTCTGGTGCTGCGACCGTGCCAGATTTTGCTTTTGCACGAGCGCCATCTTCTTCCACCCTGATGTGCTGGTGCACTCTCTCCATCAGAGCCTCCATGGTGAGGGGTGGCGTCATGGTGATAGAATCCCTAAGTCTGTTCCCGACTGGGAGGCCTCTTTTATATTGCGCAATGGCGAGATTGGTTGGGCAGTCCCCAATCTGGTTGAATGTCTCCCAGTAGCGACTGTTATATGACCTCAAGGTCTCCTTATCTCCCATGTCGATGGAGAGTAACTGGTCGATCTCCACTGGGGTTTTCGTGTTTGTTCTGAATCGTGTTACAAACGCCTCCGCCAGTTGCGCCCAGGAGGCTATGCTGCCCTCTGGAAGCTTCTCAAACCAAGTCAAGCCTAGGTCACCAAGGCTTGAAGGGAATAGGATGCACATCAAGGCCTCGTTCCGCCGGTATACAGCCATAACCTGGCGAAAGTGGCTCAAGTGTGAATAGGGGTCCGTCTTCCCCTCATATGTTGTGAATTTTGGTTGTAGGAAGCCTGTCGGTAGAGGCGCGTTCTCTATTTCTGGGACGAATGGTGAGGTCTGCAGCCTCGCCAATGCCTTGTCTGCTGGTTCGTAGGCCGGGCGCGGTATTGGCATTCCAACCTCGACGCTTCCATGCGTCCGAGGAGCCAACCGCTGTAAGGCAGAAACTCTGTGTGGATCGCGCGCTCTAGCGTCCTCCTTCCATCGTGCTTTCTCTTCTAGTACGGTCCGTAGGTCGGACGATCTGGGCAGCTCTGTCTGCCTGGACCTTCTCTGGTGCGTATGCGAGGGCCAGTATGTGCTTCCCCCGGTGTGTGACCTTTCAGGCCTCGCCCTCTCAGACCTGGAGTGACGAGTTCTGGAAGATCTGGATTGCGTGTCGCCTGTCCTGAGGCTCTTGTTCTCCCCTTGTGAGGGTGTAGTATTCCTACTACGACTTTCCGAGTGGCGAGGGGGCGTCTTGTTCGTGCGCCCCTCTCCTGTCGCCACTTCTTTTCCTTTCACCTGACGTTTCAGAGATTCCATGTCTGCCGCCATCCGACGGATCAACTCGTCTTGTTCCCTGACGCGGTCTTCCAAAGTTTGAGGATCAACTCTGCGTCTTTGTCTTTCTGGGCTTTGCGAACGAGAGGGATGAGGGCTGTTGTTCCGCCTTCGTCCCCTTGCATCCCTTCTGGAATTTTGTCTGTGTGGTTCCAGGTTCGCCATGGGAGTGACCACGGGTAGGCCTTCGTGCCTTGCACCCCCTTCTGGAGTTAGTCCGTCGATGGCGGACTGAGGTAATTCTTCGTTGTTCGCCATTGATTTTTGGGAGAAAAAGCTTGATCAAGAGGTTGTTCTTGTCTGAGTTCCCACAGACGGCGCCAATTGTACGGGAAAGAAATACACCTTCTCGTATAATCCTGTTGACCAAGTCTGCGCTCCTCCGCACGACGTCGTTCTACCACCTGAAAATACACGCGTGAGCTAGCCGGCGGGGGTGTGCCGGAAACCTCTCCGATGCCTAAGTCAGTAAGCTTGACAAATAGGCAAAAGCTCTACAAATTCAGGGAGTAAAGTTGCATTACCTCTCCATAGGTGATATTGGTGAGCTTATATAGGTTTCGTGTGGCACAATCCTGGTAGGACTCTCACTCCTCCATTTGCAGAGTCCTTCTAGGATTACTCCTCCTCACGTAGAGTCCTTCTGGGATTCATACTCCTAGAAGATAGTGCTTATCCTCTAACACCCTCCTCACTGCTTAAGCCAAGTGAGATGGCTTTACTATGGCCGAATTCCTTCAGGACCGAAGTACACACTAATTCGGCACTAAGCTTCCTCTCCCTTACCTCGGTTTTCCCATGCCACAACCGAGCTAATCATAAGAGGGTTGAACCGAACTATGGCTTGGCCAAACCGGTCTAACACATCCGAACCGGTTACTCCAAGACCGGTCTACTCCTCCCCGAAGTATCATAAACCAACCTAACTTTCGCCTTCTCTTGGACCGGACTAGCTCGTGATATGCCGGGACCGATACACAAGTACCCGATTTACAACCGAACTACCCATACTCCTCCTTTCTTAGTGGTGTATTCACTATCTTCCGTACTTGGGCTTACCTCGGCCCCACATGTAGCTCGGCCTAACTTTATGAATATAAATTACCCTCTCAATTATCGAAATTATCATGTCCTAAAAGATTCACTTTTACATGTTAAAAGTTGAAAATTTCATTAAATTCACAACTAATAGTTCCATAAAAAGGTCAGTGGTAGTGGTGCTGGTGCTGGTACACTGGTGCATCTCAGGCAAATGGATCTGCACTTTCCGTTTACAAAGAAACCAATTGCAGAACCGAATGGTTCTGTGATCCTTTTCTGTGTTCCTAGACTTTTCTTGTCCAAATTGTCTCTTTTGAGGTGCAAAAAATACATATACTTGATCTATAGCACCCTTTATCTTCTCTAATTGATGAGTTCTATGTTTTTTATTATAACTAATATATATAATGTTTTTTCTCACTTGGTCTGTCTGTTGTCAGTACAGTGTTTGTTTGTTTTCTTTCTTTTCCCAACCATGTGAATATTAATTATTAAAAAAAATTAATTTAAATGTTTCCTAGTCTGTGCAGTAACATGCAGCAATGGTGTTCACATTATAATTTTTAGTCCCAAATTTAGTCGGTGGAACCAAACATGTGCAATGTCTGAAGGGGACAAAATTTATGTTGTTCTTGCAACCAAACAAAAGAATAAAGTTCACTAATCTAATTTATGGGAAGTGACTTTTTTAATGGTTTTTAGGCTAAAAAATATGAGGTGAAAAGAAAAATATGCTTGGGAAACATTTGACTTTGTATGAGTTGAAAACTTTTTCAATTTTTAGTGACTTTGTTGCTAAAATTATGCGTTCCCAAACAAGGCCTAAATATTCTATGTATTATATATATATATATATGAATTTAGGTTGTGTTTGGATTTATGAACATGATGGATTTGAAATAATTATTTGAAAATTTTCATCCATAGGATTATTCTTTCACGAAGATCTCATAAAATAGTTCTATTCTATTCTAATTTCTCTTTTCTGTTAGTTTCTCAATCCTAGTAGCTTATAAAATTCACCTTGAATTCCTTTATTTGAAATTTGTTCATTCGAACAGAGCCTGAGTGACGAAGAACAAATTGTCAGAAAATGTGAAATTTTAGTGGCAACATGATTTCTCCACATTTAGTGACAACTTTATAGTCGGCAAGATAATTCTCATCCCCAAAACTCAATTTCCTAGCACCAAATTTATATGATTTCGATTATATCTAAATTGCAATCTTGATTACAGCCCAATGGAATGGAATGCGGGGACATCAACAAAGAGCTGTTATGGGGAGACCGTGCCGATGAGTGGCGACATAACCTACCCAGGGGGATACCTAGATCAAATAAAGGTGGTTGACTCGGTACTAAGTGAAATGAACAGCATGGTACATATGCTCGACATAACAACGTTGTCGGCAATGAGGAAAGACGCGCATCCCTCCATCTACAGCGGTGATTTGAACCCTGAACAACGAGCTAACCCTGACCACTCTGCTGACTGTAGCCACTGGTGCCTTCCTGGTGTGCCCGATACTTGGAACGAATTGTTCTACACGGCTTTGTTCTTCTAACAATTTTAGTAGTATCTTCTATAGGAATATGTCCCGGGAGATGGTGCTAGTTTTTATAGCTATTGATGTACGAAAAAGTCAAGAAATACAGGAATCGATCACGGAAATGGACACAACACTCTCACACGAGGTGGATTCCACTCCAATGTGAGAGGATTGTGTTCGGTTTTGTGATTGGTTTCTGTGCGAGTAGAAGAACTATTGATGTACAACCCTATATAGCCTTAGGATTGGATGCAAATTGCTCCTTTAGATATCACTCTTGTAAAATAGTGGCATTTGGGAATTGGGATGTTTATTATTTGTTAGGGGAAATAAGGCAACTTAATTCCTTGACTCAAATCTTAAAATATTACTAATGAATCATCTTTCTGTCCTTTCTTCCTTAAATTTTTTTTTTTTTAATTTCTATTTTTGTCGAGGGGTTGTAGAAAGAATTGGTTTGACTGACCTTATGGTAATGTATGAAGTGTCCAAAAGACAAAACACAATTTGTGATGGTCACAAACAGGCCTCATGGAGGGAGTCATTACTGAGAGGTATAAGGTTGATGGTAGTGAATGGTTTCCATGAAATGTCATGTGTTTGGAGAAGTAATGTTCATTTGGATGTTTAAGGTTTGAAAGTTTATTTTCGAACAATCTGTTTGTAAAATCGGGAAATGGACAGATTCTGAAATTCTGGAGGGATGTATGAATAAGTGATAGACCTGTAAAATTGTTATACCCAACACTGTTTATGGTTTAGTTTTTGTTTTAAAAAGCTCGAAAAGGAAATATTGGGAACCTTTTTGTTTGTGCTGAATTATGATCTCATTGGCTGTCAAGGAATGAATACCAAAGAAGAAGATAAACTCCTTTTGGAAAAGCGCTAGTAAAATGACAAACAGGATGAAAAGGAAGATCAGAGACTTGATGAATAAAAACGGCTTGATCTAAACCATATAGAAGAACTATATATGTTCTGAACTAGAATATGGAGGTGGTGATGATGAGATAATGGAAGAAGAATAGGATCAATTTCAACCCCTTTGGATTCCAAGAGGTTTTCTTGAGAGTGGTGCATATCAAAACCTATTAACAAATCAGAACCATAAACTTGATGTTTAATGGATAAACCTGGAAAAAGACGTATGAGAATAGGTTTACTGATAAGGGTAATCAATCTTTCTGGGGAAAACGAAAGTCTGATTGGTTTTCACACTCGCAAGCAAAAAGGTCATTACGCAAAGGAACGCCAACAGAAGCAGACACGGGATATCATGCTCAAATTCAATGGAATGAAGTGCTTGAAATAATTATCAGAGTGTAAAATGATTTTCTGTCAAATATTTGATGCAATTAGAAGACTGAAGATTTAGGACTGCCTAATTTGATATTATTGTTTTCTGTTTTGCATAGCAACTGGAACGAATTTCTGTGTTTGCTTAGATCAGTACTGGAAAATGGAATCATGAGGGATACTGATACAACTTTGAAACCATGTTATTGTCACTTCAGTGATATAGTATTGATTAGTGATGATGCTATTGCATCTCACAAAATAAAAATCATATTAAGCGAAAATAGAGTCCAATTCGATGAAATCAATTACATGACATAAATTACATACTTCAAATCCTAGAACTTAACCAAATACAAGACATTGATCAAGGGTTCTACACCACCACATCAAACATAATTCACTTTTACATACCAACTAACAAATTTTACACACTGGGGTCTCTAAAAGTCCCATGTACGCTTCAATTTCTACCATCAAAGATAAAAACACACATGAAAACAACCCCTGAAATGGGAAATATTAGCTTTGGATTGTAACTTCTGGAACAGTACTCATCATCCTTGGCACATTATCAATAATCTCCGGTGCCAATTTCCCATTGGCAGCAGAGGGTAGTTGTTGCTCATAAGCTGAGAGATGGACTCCAAGTGCAGCCCTACCTGAAGGGTCAAGGTTGTTAGACCAAGAAGCATCCCACTCGATTGCTTTGGCCGTGCTGCAAGCCACGCTTGCACCACCCGGGACAGTCAGCCTGGCCGGGTTCTGCAGATCCATAAAATCTCATTAATTTTCTGAGATTAGTATAACTAAACGTAGATATGAGGAATTTGATTTGAATTGATTCACCTGTGGGAAGAACCTCTCAAAGATCATTCTGTAGTAGTAGGCTTCTTTTGTGGTTGGGGTATTATGAGGGAAGATATGTGCAGCATTAAGTATCATTCTATCGGTCACCTGAAAGCGAACATGAGCATTAAAAATGTGCCATAATAATAAATTGTTGCTTCAAAAAATAGGAAAACACAGTCATAGATGAATACATGTTGTGCGGCATGGGATTTTAGCCCGTCAATCCAACTGTAGCCGACCCCATCGCTGAATTGCTCTTTCTGCCTATAGAGAATGTGCTGAAATGTATGAAACATGACAATTTAGTCCAAGTGATTGATCTAAGAAACAAACATTGAATTAAGATTTGTCATTCTTTACCTTTGGCAGATAGGGGTGTTCTTCATCATCAAAGGCCCTCCTCAAAACCCACTTCTCCATTCGCCCTTCTTCCGGCTTAATCTGGAAGGTGTTCGAGAAAATTAATTTGCTTTTTATTTTTGGCTACCAAACTATCAAACAATCAATCCAATCATTTTCTTACCATTTTCCACTCGGGGTCGATGCTCATTGCAACATTGATGAATTCTTTGTCCAAGAAGGGGACACGGGCTTCCAATCCCCACGCAGATGTTGCTTTGTTAGCCCTCAGGCAATCGTATTGATGAAGTGCTTTTATCTACAAACACGAACAAAAAAGGGTAAAATTTCACCGTTACCAGTACAACCTTCTCAGTTCCAGCCACTAGATATGAAAGGCCGTTGGGCATAAAAAATTTGTTATTACCTTGCGACATGTTTCACGGTGGAACTCTTCCTTGTTGGGCGCCTTGTGGAAATACAAATACCCACCAAAAATCTCATCTGAGCCTTCGCCAGAAATGACCATCTTCACTCCCAATGACTTAATTTTACGTGACATGAGGAACATAGGCGTGCTTGCCCTGATTGTCGTCACATCATATGTCTCAATATGGTAAATTACATCTTCAATGGCATCGATACCATCCTGTTACATTCCAAAGTCAAAAATTTTATGGGAAAACCAAAACACTTGAGGTTGCGAAGATTATTTTCTGTATTGATACCTGGACAGTGAAGGTAAACTCATGGTGAACAGTTCCCAAATAATCAGCAACTTCTCTTCCAGCCTTCAAATCTGGTGAACCCTTTTGCCAAAAACACATCCTAGTATGAGAATTAAAGTAGTTCCTTTGAAACTATACTGTAATTTGTTGTAATCATGAAAGATTTGAGTACTCACCTCGAGTCCAACACAAAAGGAATGGAGTTGTGCCCCCCATTGCTTGGCCGCCTTTGTGCCAGCCAAATACCGGGCAGTGATGGAAGCCACCAAGGATGAATCTAGGCCTCCGGATAGGAGGACTCCGAAGGGAACATCAGTCATTAGCCTCTTAATCACAGCCTGCAAATTTTGCAACCAACACATATGTCATTTTTTATTTATTTATTTATTTATAATTTTGTAACCAACACATATGTCATTTTATTATCAGAAGACTCACATTTTCAAGAGCGCGCCTTAGCACGAGTGGCTCATATGGGGTAGATGGAATGGCCTCGGAGAGCCAGGAAGGATTGTACCATCTCCGGAGGGAGCCTTCTTTGCTAGAGTACATGTGACCAGGTGGGAATGTCTCGAAATGTTCACAGTCATCATTGAGGCCTTTTAATTCAGATGAAATCCAAACCGAGCCTAAAGGAAAACAGGACAAATCATGGGTTATGAAAATTAGAGATGAACATTATTTAGATTCAATTCAATTTATGACAAGATCAAATTATGATGTGGTACCATCAAGTCCCCATCCAATGTAGAGGGAAGTGATGCCAATGGCGTCGCGTGCAGCAATGAAGTTGTTGTTGCGAGTGTCGAGTAAGACAAAAGAAAACATTCCATCCAACATGTCCACAAACTCTTCTCCATACTCTTCATACTAAAGGAAATGAGATTGAAGGTGACAGTTAATTCGGTTAACTTCAAACCAAGTTCTTTTAACTTAGATCATAGAAAAAACAGAAAACAATTACTAATAATGATAATAATCTTATGGTGATGATTAGAGTACTGACCAAGTGTGCGATAACCTCACAATCACTGCCAGTGCGGAACTTGCGATTAGGCAAACGCTTGCGTAGTTCTTCATGGTTGTAAATCTCCCCATTGACCTGGTTCAACAACACATAATAGTAACCTCTCAATCAAATCAAAATATCAAATCAAAATTGGACTCAAATTTTAGAAAATTACAAAGGAAAAAAGACATACATATACTCCTAGGCTGTGTTTCATTTACGGAAAAGGGTTCAGATTGGACTAAATTGGCTTGGGAAATATTATGTTATCTGATTTTTTGTCTAGATGTAATAATGTCGAGATATGTGAATCTTGATGTATGATTTAATAATTGAGAGTGCATAGAGATAAGATAACAGAAAGAAATTGAAGATAAACAATTAACTCAGATGACTTTTTGGTGAAAGATTACAAGAACCCCATCCCAAAATTAGACATCTCATATTGTTAACTGATAAGATGTCAATGAGTTGGTAAGTTAAACTAACACGTTCATCAAACATTCAAAAAATCCCAAACCACCACCAAAAACCTAGAAGTACAACCTTCAACCATGCTTAAGTTCATCACATAATGAACGTGTTTAGTGTAATTTTTTTAAGCTAAAAGTTAATAATCAAAATGTAAAATTTAAAAGCATTTTTCAAATTTCTAAATAATCATTTTTTTTCCAAACCATTTATTTAAGCTATTTTTATTTCACAAATTGTAAGCTAAAATTGCACTAAATATTTGACCATAAACTTTTAAAAATAAAAAATAAAAAATAAAAAATAAATTTTTTTAATAAACAACACCAATCAAATAGAATATCTTGTCTAGCCTAATCAAATCTCGAGTCTAAGCTATACCAAATAATAATGACAAAAGAAACTAATTTGTAAAGGGACAGAAGGGTACCGTGACAACAATCTTTTTGTCTTCATTGAAGAGAGGTTGATCACCAGACGCAGGATCTACAATTGCCAGCCGTTGATGTGTCAAGTAGAAATCACCATGATGATATAGCCCACTCCAATCTGGCCCACGATGCTTCAATCTATACCCAAAAAGACCATACAAAAACTACCAAATTTCAATTTTCCATTATCTTGTCAAATCAGAAATAGATACACCCACCGGTCACATATAGTGGTCCAAGTTCCAAACTGGAATACTCTAGTGAACTTTTTAGTACTCTAATGTAGTATCCTAAAACGAGATCATTTTGTGTAAGGGAAGGAGAAGATGATATGGGAGATTTTTTTTTTTTTTTTTTTTTTAAACATATTTTTGGACAATATAAATAATGCACTAAAGATGATTCAAATTCTTAAATTCTATTCCAAGAAAGAAAATTATCTGATATATAATACATACCGTATGCAAACCTACTATAAAATTATGTAAATTTCACGAATTTACATCTTACAAAATTTTTACACACAAATTTTTATTAGATAATTAACAGTAATTAAATGTCAATTAAGTTCTATACACAAATTAGAACAGTTTTCCTTAAATAATCGTCATAATATTTTAATAAATCCCTATTTTTTTCATTTACAATCGATGGCAATATCCCCTGTGAGAGAAATGTTATAATATACATTATAATACACACTCCTTAAAAAATATGTATCATATGCACCCTTTTGTGTATTTTTATGGTGTATGTTACGATTTTTGTAATAAATATTATGTAATTTTTTTTAGTAGAGTTATAATAATTTGTGATTCAAAAATGTCCACTTTTTGTAATAATGTTATGTATTTTTTTATCTAAATATTTCTAACTAAAAAATATGTGATATTACTAAAGAAATGAGTAATTTTATTTTTGAATCACAAATTATCGTAATTTTATCAGAAAAATATATAACATTTAGGAAAATTTACCTGTAAATTCTAGTTTCTGAAAAGTTGAACCATTTAGTCCTAAAAGTTTTCTTATGCTCCATTTAGTCCCATTTATACATCATCATGATGTAAATGAATCTGATGTTTCATTCTATAATTTCAAAATTTATTGAAATCTGATGAACATTAGATGTGTGAAATCTAATGTTTGAAACATTCATCCTATAATTTCAAACATTATTGAAATCTGATGAACATTAGATGTTTGAAATCTAATGTTTGAAACATTAATCTGATGTTTGAAACATTGTAATGGGACCTTTCAGTCTATAAGAAAATTTTTAAGACTAAACAGTGTATAAGTTATTAATTTGGGATTTATTGGTGCATCCCCCTAACATTTATCACAAAAATATATAATATACATTAAAAAAATATATAATAAAAATACACATGACATACAACTTTTAAGGAGTATTTGCAAACACGATTGACATTGAGATGATTGTATAGGTGTGAGACCCACAACAGTTAAGGATACGAACCAAGACATTGCACCCAATAATTTTTTCATTTAAATCGTACTTTGTGGGTCATGAGGGTCCCAAAATATAAACAAATTTCTGATTCAAAAGCGATGGAGAATTGATTGTTCAAAGAAACCCCACATATTTTTTTCAAGAAACATAAGACCTGAAGCCATGACAAATTAGATCCCACTCTCACATCCACAAATTCCATGATAAAGATTAGAATGAATGTGAAAACCCATCCAAAAGAATGTGAATTTCATTACCATGAAATATTAAAAAAAATTAATAAAAAAAAACCATGCAAAAGAATCAAAGCTTCAGCTTAAAAATATGAAGAAAAAAAAAAAAAAATTGGCGAAAATCAATGGTTAGTTATTAAA
The DNA here is from genome assembly GCA_030407325.1 of Camellia japonica. NCBI lineage: Eukaryota > Viridiplantae > Streptophyta > Magnoliopsida > Ericales > Theaceae > Camellia > Camellia japonica. Next base: position 18,737 of record JAPPVO010006001.1, on the reverse strand, counting down.
TAACATAGCAATGGTAGCTTGAAGAAAATGATTAGAAACATGATAGAGATGGAGAGAAAATGTAAAAGGAAATTGCCTGCGGGAGAGCTCGAGGACGCGAACCCTTTTGGCCTGAGAGTCGTCGGAGCAACCCAAAACTGCTAGGATTCCACACATGATTATTACTCAATTTGTTTTTTTTTTTTTTTTTTTCTTTTGAAATTATTCAAACTTACTAGATGATAAGAAAGAGAGAGAAATCTAGAGAGAGAGAGAGAGAGAGAGAGAGAGAGGGAGAGAAAATTGGAGAGAAGGAAGGGAGTATGAACTGTTTTTTTGAATGAGTACCGGGAGAGTATTGAAATCTGCTTGGAGAGCCACGTACTTATAGCAATTGGGTTGGCCTTTTGTGCCTGAGATTTTTTATTTTTTTTAATAAGACCTAAGAATATTTATACTCTTTAAAAGAATCATGTTGCTATTATAGCTAACAAGGTTAGAAACTCACATTTTGCATTTATAAATGTTTTTACAATAATATGGTAAGAGTGGTAGGTGTCATATCATTGAGTATTTAATTAATTAAAAATTGATACTTATCAAATTATATCATTTTGGATTGAATTGTGAAAAATTTATGAGCCTCAAACATTTTGTATGACTAATCTCAATTATTTTTATTTTTTTCAATGAGCTAGCTATTTTAATAAGCAATAAAGATCCGAACCCCCTTTGAGGGTCACCCCATGACTCCTTTTGCCTTTGATTGGTCAAATTATTATTATTATTATTATAATTATTATTATTTTTCTTCTCCTCCTATCACCAACCCTCACGTGTGTGTGGAGGTGATGAGGGTGGAGAGTTTGAGGGGATCTTAATCATTGTCCTTTAATAAGATTTCCCCAAACTAGGTTACATTTACACTGTATTTAGTTAAAAAATTTGAAAAAAATTTAAAAAGGAAAATAAAATAATATGATTCAAAATAAATTAAAAATTAATTTTTAAGCAAGTTCCAAATTAGGCCATACCATATTATCATCAACCGGCGACGTTTCTCCGCTTCAATTTTATCCATTCCCACTCTACCGACTCTATGCGGTGATCCGGAGCTGAGGTATTCTCTGATGCCACGTGGTTCTGTCTCAATTGCTTTGTTTTTTGGTCTTCTTATAAAGTGCTTTTAGAAAAAAAGAAGATAGCTTGGGTCTTGTTTGGATGATTAATTTAGTTGTTATTTAATTTTTTTTTTTTTTTTGGTGTCGGTTATTAATAATTTTTTTTAATTAATTTAATAATTATAATCACATAATTTTATCATATTTATTTTAAAAAAGCAGAGAAAAGTATGATTTTAAAAATAGTTCATTCATTTTTTAAGTTAAATGTAATAAAATTACGGTTAATTACACAAAGATTTTTTCAATTATTATATGAATATGTACATGTTGATCCTTTTCTCTTAATTTTAAAAATCGTATAAATACATTCCTTTTAGATGAAGCTTGGAGGGTCAAGACAATTAGCCTAGTGATCGATGTGGCTATCCTTTGGGACAATAAGGTAGTGTTTGGTAACGTTTACGTTTTTTGTTTATATTTACAAAAATTTTATAAATTGATTTTTGTTTATTTTTAGAAAAATATAAATTACAAACGCGTTTGGTTTGAATAAAATGTTTAAAATTTTTTAAAAACATAAACTAAAAAATATGTTTGTTCAGGCCTAAAATATTTATATTATATTTATATTTATTATTTATGACAATGGGATCACAAATATTATAATTAAAAAAAATATTTGAAAAAAAACTAATTAAAAAAATAATTGAAAAAAAAATTAATTGGGAAAAAAATATTTGAAAAAAAAATTATTTGAAAAAAATTTAAAAAATTTAATTAAAAAAATAATTGAAAAAAAATTAATTGGGAAAAAAATATTTGAAAAAAAAATAATTGAAAACTGAAAACGTAAACTCATTTTTGAGTTTACGTTTTTTTCCTCAAATTTATAAACTGAGACAACCATTTATAAACCAAAAAAATTATCAAATAAGTTTTTATGATAGCTTTTTAAATTTTTGTAAATATAGACTGAAAATTGAAAACGGAATGGTTACCAAAGAAACCCTAAGAAAGTCAAAGGTAATCGATAGAGCGATTGCAGTCCTTTTGTACTAAAATAATCCTACCTCAATATATATACATATATATATCGTCTTCCGGGGATAAAAGTGTTACATTTTCAATTGAAATTGTCGAAATATATGGATTTATAAATGAGACGGTAAAATAATATTCGTTAATAGTTAAAATAATCTTAATCTTAGTATAATTAACTCATACAATTATAAGATTATAATTATCTAATTAAATTTTTTTTTTCTTTTTTTGGAGGATCTACATGACGTAGATCATCAACGTGGGCCTATGGGAAACTAGAGACAATCACTGTAGTTAGAAAAATCGAAATACATAAGTGAGTTATGTTTTGTTTTTTAAATATTTAATTTGTTTGGCAAAGGTTTTTTTGTTTTGCTTTTTAGATTAAAATTTACAAAAATATAAAATAGACCAAAATAGTTAATAAGACAAAATATCATATCAAATTCATAATCATTTTATTTTTTCTTTTGCAAACATCACATCCAATTATAAAAAAATTTAACTATCTTCTCAAATACAAATATTTTAGCCTATTAAAATAGTAAAAAATTAAAATAACATATTAAAATAACCAATTTCCTAAAGGAGGCCAATATTCTATCTATACAATTTTTGCTGCATGATTGATTTTGAGCACCAATAAAATAATTACATACCCTTTTATGCTTGAACAATGTTATTAGGATTACATTAATGTATTATATTTAATGATCTTATGTGAACCTTATCTAACACTAATCACGTTATTAGTTTGCTATCATGATTAAATTTATTTATTATTTAATTTGCACGATATCTTAAATTTTATTGATTTATAAATATAATATATAAACGATTGAGTCTCCAGTAATAACATGTTATATAATACATAAATTTAATACACGATTTGATGATCAAAACATTATCTAAAATAAATAAAACAATTGAAGTTATCAGATAATGTTCGATTGGTGAGATGTAAATTGTTACATTATCATCCTTAAATTAATTTTGAAATATTGTAACCTTAACATTATATTATAATAATAATAATAATTATTATTATTATTATTTTGATACAGCTTTTATTCATGGCATGTCTCCGAAGGGACGGCACAGGTAATTTTTATTATTTATTTTTAGAACTTGGACACGGAAGCATTATCCATTCAGAAATTCAACGTGCTGAGTCAGTTCCACTTCTATTAAATTTTTGACAACAACAAAGTCAACAAAATCGTTCTCTTTTTTCTACGTCCAACAGTATATTACAAGGATCTGTGTGGATGATTCCTTCGGGGTTTTTAAGGCCTCGTTTGGCACAGCCTGGCGTGAGATTAATTCCTTTGTAAATATACAGAGGGGAAATGACTTCCTTGGTATTACTGTCCTCCATATATTTTATTTTGTGAGCTCTATCTTAAGTTCATAAAGATAATCCGAATCTTCTATCTTATAAATTCAACAATAAAAAATGAGTTGTATAAAAAATTTATTTCATTGGACATTTATTAAACACATGAATAAATTATATTTAAAAAAAAAAATGAATAGCAACTATAAATTTAAACTTAAATCACCCGTTTTATAAAAATAAAATGAGATTTTTGTTCATTTGTTCATTGATAAGTTGATTTTTTTACAAAGACAATCTTTATTGTAAGATTTATGAAATGAATTTTTTAAATTATCATTGTGACTCAAAATAAGACCAATAAAAAAAAAAATAATAATGATATAAAGATGAGTCATAATTCATATCCAGAATATTAGTGGATAGTCCGGTTGTTTTCATTCAGTTATCTAAGGATAGCATTTTTGCTACGGGATTGATCTTATTTAACAACTCCATCAATCAAATTAAAATAATGACCCAAGTAACTATCCTTTTAAATATGATAAAGTACAATGGGCCAAGGTAAGATATAGGGAAATTACAAGATAGGGTGGCAGCATGGCCGACTCAATCACATGTATGATCTAAAGTAAAAAAAATTAAAATTAGGTTTTTTGTTTTGTTTTGTTTTATTTTTTTCTTTTTTAGGTTAAGAATATATTGAAATAGACTTTTACTAGAGATGAAATAATACAAATTTGATGAAAGGATATTGGATCTTTTTTTACTAAAATTTTCATCAAATTTAAATTTGATGCAAAATTTGGTGAAATATTGGAAATGCTATCCAATCCATTTATTATTTCACATTATCACGTCGTGTTCGTTTGTCTTGTCAATAAATTTTATTTTAGTTAAAAATGTGAAGTGTATGAAAAAATTAAATATTTTCCCTATTAGTTAAATTTAGTGAAATTATTCATAAGAATATTTGATTTTAACTAAATTTGATTTTCTTAGTTTATGAGTGTGAGGGTGGGAAATAAATTTTTACTGATACACAAATGATAGCAATCTCTACTAAATCATTATTTTTTTTTACCAATTACACATATGAATGTGATCTCACATGGTTGTAGAGCCAATGTATGAAATGTTGTTCAAATTGTGAAATTAATAAATAGATTTATGAAGAAAACAAAATTATATACCAAGAACATATGCTGATAATTACAACTAAATTTCAACAGAAATACACAAAACAATAAAATGGTAAAGAAACCAATCCGAAGGCTGCACGGTAGCAGTTTCCTTAAAACAAATTTCACCGCCTCACGGATCGAGTGCTTGAGGAATCCTAGCGTCTGTCTCCCAGGATACGACGGTCAAAACCAACTACGGCAGAAGCACTCTCTGTCTAGCTTAGCGAACAAAAACAGTGGCAGCACTCTCTCACAGTAGGAACTTTCAGGCAAACTGACTTGTAAAATGGAAGCAAAAATTTCTGTATTTGAGACTTGACAGGGGGGTCTCAATTTATACATGTATAGGGGAGAGAGGAGAAGCTTCCAGCCTTTATGGCTGGTCGCTAATGCACCATTAACCTCTGCAATAAAGGCAGAAGTTACAAACTCCATTAACTCTTTTATGAAGCTAACTTCATGGGGCAATTTCTCATTCAATTCTCAATGGTTTTTTGGCCATTCTATTTGTGGTGTAAAGATCTCATTGCAAAGTATCTAGACCCACTTGGACCCAACACAATAGACGGTTGGGACCGACTTTAATATTTAATTAAAATTATCAAAAAACCATTTTTTTCAACAATCCCCCACATGAATAAAAATTGACCGAATGATTCAACAAACGGACATTGTTCAAGAATAAAGACTTGGAGAGAGTTCAACGGACTAACCCGACATCAGAGAAGGTAGCTTTTGGCTTTGAACCTCTCCCAGTGAAAACCTATCGAGTTTACTGGCTGATCAGTAAATATGACATCTTGAACTGCTCTGTCGTTTATGTAAACTGAGACAATAGATCTCACACGGGAATTACTCCTACCACCATTCTGTTCTCACTGGTGTGCCCTGTATGGCCCTGGGCACTAGCCTGGTTCAACGAGTGGTTTCAAAGAATCTTGGCCTGCCCAATTCTTCTAGAAGCGGCCCCACTTCACACTTACATAGGTGACTTTACTTTAGTATCCTACTATACTCAGCTCAACAGCTTAACACACTAGAGTCATTAAAAGCTTAGCTTAACCTCTACACTTGCAGGTATCACTGATAGAAGGAATGGTTGGAGGTTTAACCTCCTCAGTGACATACCACCGTTACACGCAATTAGGTTGTCCCATTGAACCTAGATCTTGGGATCTCCAGTCAACTAGGTTGGGTTTCCATTCTGGTAACTTCCAAAGGCCTCAACCCCATTCCTTTTGACAACGTTTCTACTAACTCTCGAGTTAACCCTTTGGTTAGCGGATCCGCAATGTTGTCCTTAGACTTTATAAAGTCTATAGAGACAACTCCATTCGAGAATAGTTGTCGTATGAAATTATGTCTACGACGGATATGTCTAGACTTTCCATTATACATATAACTCTGTGCCCCACCAATTGCAGATTGACTATCACAATGAATACAAATAGGTAGCACAGGTTTAGACCAACGTGGAATATCTTCAATGAAATGGCGAAGCCATTCAACTTCTTCCGCTGCTTTATCAAAAGTAATAAACTCTGATTCCATCGTTGATCTAGATATACACGTTTGTTTGGAAGATTTCCAAGACACGGCTGCCCCACCAAGAGTGAACACATATCCACTAGTGGACTTTGAGTCCTTTATATCTGATATCCAATTTGCGTCACTATAGCCTTCTAGCACTGCTGGATATCGAGTATAATGCAGCCCATAATCCCGAGTGTAGCGTAAATACCTTAACACCAGCACAATGCCCTTCCAATGAGAAGCATCGGGATTACTTGTGTATCTACTAAGCCTGCTAACAAAGTAAGCTATATTTGGCCTAGTATAACTCATCAGATACATTAAACTTCCAATTACCCGAGAATATTCTAACTGAGAGACACTCTCTTTATTATTCTTGGTAAAATGTAGACTTAAGTCTACAGGTGTCGAAGACACACTCGTATCTGATCCACTAAACTTCTCAAGTATCTTATCAACATAATGAGACTGAGAAAGTACAATTCTGCCAGATGTTCTGGTAATCTTAATTCCCAGAATAACATCTGTAATGCCCATATCCTTCATGTCAAACTTAGAGTTTAACAACTTCTTGGTAGTTTTGATTATTTCATCGTTACTACCTATAATGAGCATATTATCAACATATAGACACAAAACGACATAACCTCTGTCAGTGTCTTTGACAAAAACACACTTGTCACATTCGTTGATTCTAAACCCATTTGACAACATTACGTTGTCAAACTTCTCATGCCATTGTTTAGACGCTTGCTTCAAACCATACAATGATTTGACAAGTTTACAAACTTTCTTGCTTTGCCCTGGAGCTGAAAACCCTTCAGGTTGCTCCATGTAGATTTCTTCATTCAAATCCCTATTTAAGAAAGTTGTCTTTACATCCATCTGGTGTATCTCTAGATTGCGCAAAGCTGCTAATGCAATTACCATGCGAATGGATGTTATCCTAATTATAGGTGAGTACGTATCAAAGTAATCCAGGCCTTCTCGTTGCCTGTACCCTTTGATAACGAGCCTCGCCTTATACTTGTCAATTGACCCATCGGCCTTCATCTTTCTTTTAAAAATCCATTTGCAACCTAAAGGCATACAACCTGGAGGTAAATCTACCAACTCCCAGGTGTGGTTTTGTAAGATGGAGTCAATCTCACTCTTAATTGCTTCTTTCCACAAAGGACTTTCAGGTGAAGTCACAGCATCATGGAAAGTTCGAGGTTCTCCCTTTAACATATAAGTCAAAAAATCCAGACCAAAGGATTTTGCAGTCCTAGCCCTCTTAGTCCTTCTTAGCTCATCTACATCTTCAGCTTGATCATTAACTTGATCACACAAGTGATCATTTGTTTGATTAACTATGTAATCATTGTCACCTTCAACCTCTTTCATGGAACTCGGAATACATTTTCAAAGAAAGATGCATTTCTTGATTCCATGATCGTATTCTTGTGTATATCTGGAATAGCAGACTGAACCACAAGAAATCGATATGCACTGTTATATTGTGCATAACCGTTGAATACAAAGTCAACGAATTTTAAGGCTTATCCTAACCCTCTTGGGTTTAGGTATTCCCGCCTTTTGTATGACACCCCCACATTTGTAGAATTTATACAAAAGCTTTTGGCCTTTTTCCGAAAATTCATACAGGGTCTTTAAACAATTCCTTGTGTCACAATGATTATGAAACTCTCAAAATCATATCACAGTAAATACATTCCCAGAATGTCATCAACCGAATTAGGCACCCAAATATATTTAGTCCAACCTATCACTCTGAAGCCAATAGTCTTACTATTAGGAAACACAAATCCAGTGTTCAATAGTTTACTATATGGAACTTCATAACATGGCCAGTAGTCTTATCACTAGGAATCACTAATTTCTCAGCATGTGGTCAGTAGGCTTTCTATTACTAGGAATCACAATGTCCTGACATAGGATCAATAGATTCTTTCATTACTAGGAATCATCATGTCTTGACATATGACCAGTAGCCTCTCCACTACTAGGAACCATGATGTCTTGACATGTGATCAGTAATCTATTCACTACTAGGAACCACAACCTCATAACTGTGTAGCCAGTGGTCTAACACCTCCTAGGAACCACCAGTTTTCTATTTTTGTGATAAGTGATCTTGTACTTACTAGGAGCCACCAATTTAAGAATATATTTGGAATTTAAAACTCCAAAAAATATTCACCCACTATACCAGGTTGTCTCATCTTTGCTTTCAAGCAAAGTCACATAGCAATCATAAATGCTATAAATAACACAAGGATACCATACTAATTGCCTCTGATCAATTCAGAGATATTTTAATGCAATCTTATGATTTCCTTTAATCATACTTGATCTCTCAAGATATTCCTTTAAGAATCTCGCGAGGCTAAGGTTGTCAGGTGGAACAACATTTTTGTTTGTCACATTTTGAAGCCATTTCTGAAACATCACAACAGAATTTCACTTTTGTGATTCCAGAAATTAAACTTAACTCTTAGAAAATCCCTTAGACGGAAATTTAATTCAAAACTAGTCTCACCATTTAACCTAAAATCGAACATGGTCAGGAATGTTCTCAGGAAAATTGGAGGGGTCACATCGGTCCTACTTAAAACCCAGTTAACCTTTTGACAAAACATCCAAGAGCATGTTGACTCCTAATCCATGGGAAACAATTTTAAAATTAAGATTTCCAGGGGATAAACCAGGTTATAACAAACCAATTTCCAAGCAAATAAAATTTGCTACCAGAATTACACCACTCATAAACGTTAACCGGTACTCCCGGAACTGAGCCCATGACAGTTAACCGGTACTTCTGGAACTGAGCCCATGATTTCTGAATAAAAATCAGAGATATTTTAGCTAATGCTAAAATTTGGTTTCCTTTCTCAAAAACCAAAACACTTTGGACATAATCAAATTATAACCAAAGACTTTCTCCAAATACGGTTTTCTAACACTTTGGGAATAAAATGATTAAACCCAAAGACTTCCTCAAACTCCAAAGGTTTGAAACCAAATCCGTCTTAGTTGTCATTTCTGAACAAATAAGAGCTACTCTTTAGCCAAAGCTAAAAACTTTGGTTTCTATCACAGAAAACCAAACCAAGTTCCAAACTTACAAGCAATTTAAAAATTGTTACAACCAAATACATGCATATAAAATGCTTCTAATAATACAAGCAAATAAAACTTGCTACTACAAATTGGTAAACAAACCAACTAAAGCTCAAGCAAAAAATGCTTCAACCATTTAAATAAAATAGCCAATCCATCAGGATTCTATTTAGTCCAAAAGCCTTTCCACGCTTAGGTATTCCTATTCAACACAAAAGTTAGTAGTCCAAACATTTTTGTTTTTACATCCCAAATACTATTTATTTGGTTTTGTATTTGTTTTTCTATTCCCTTTTGCATAAGTATTCCTGTAAAGAAAGTTAGTAGAAAAAATCACAACAAAATACAAACAAATAATCTAAGCAAAAAATAAATATAATAAATAATTGAAACCATTTTAAACTAATAACTCCAAATAAATAAGTTAAATTCAAAGTTAATGCACCCAATTAAATTCAAATTAATCATGTACACAATTCATAAAAACTCTATAACTCCAAAATACATTAAATTATGTAATCTAGTCTAGAAAATAATAAGCATGTAACAAATTAAAAACTAGAATAGAATTAGCATGTCAAAATTGCAACATCCATAAATTATATATATAACCTTAAAATTCATGCAAATCATGGTAGGGGAATGATGAACCATATGCATAAAATAAGATCATATTAATACAATTAAGTATACAAATTATGATAGAGCATTTTAATTAAACTAAGCAATTAGAGAATAACATTGCATAATTTACAATCATTGAAATAGTGAGCAATTATGCAACAGTTCCTAGTAACATTATACAAAGCTAACCTAATTGTCTATATAAATCTATTCGATCAATTTCATAGAAAATATATAAAAATCTGTTTTAAGCTTGTTGTTCAAATTGTGAAATTAATAAATAGATTTATGAAGAAAACAAAATTATATACCAAGAACATATGCTGATAATTACAACTAAATTTCAACAAAAATACACAAAACAATAAAATGGTAAAGAAACCAAACCGAAGCCTACATGGTAGCAGTTTCCTTAAAACAGATTTCGTCACCTCACGGATCGAGTGCTTGAGGAATCCCGGCGTCTGTCTCCCAGGATACGACGGTCAAAACCAGCTACGGCAGAAGCACTCTCTGTCTAGCTTAGCGAACAAAAACAGTGGAAGCACTCTCTCACAGTAGGAACTTTCAGGCAAACTGACTTGTAAAATGGAAGCACAAATTTCTGTATTTGAGACTTGACAGGAGGGTCTCAATTTATACATGTATAGGGGAGAGAGGAGAAGCCTCCAGCCTTTATGGCTGGTCACTAATGCACCATTAACCTCTGCAATAAAGGCAGAAGTTACAAACCCCATTAACTGTTTCATGAAGCTAACTTCATGGGGCAATTTCTCATTCAATTCTCAATGGTTTTTTGGCCATTCTATTTGTGGTGTAAAGATCTCAGACCCACTTGGACCCAACACAATAGACAGTTGGGACCCACTTTAATATTTAATTAAAGTCACCAAAAAACCATTTTTTCCAACATGAAATTGATAAAAAATTTGATAATCTTAGTTTGGAAAGCTATTGATATTTTTTGTTCTTTATTTATTTTTTATTTTACTTATAAGATTTCAACTCAAAATGAAACTTTTTATTATACCGAGGCCTAAAGCAAGTGCATCACTAGCAGCCTCCTTAGGTCAGCCCTGGGTGGTGATGACAAAGTTGGAAAGGGAAGCAGCTTTGCAAAGAGAGGGGGGGTAGGTGACTGGCGTTGGCCGGTATTAGCAATTGAGGTATTAGCAGTTGAGGCATTCTCTACTTAAGGAGCTGAGTGCGTGGAAGAGAGCGAGAAACATTATTAATGTGTGAGAGGTTTGAGTATAATTATGTCAAAAATTTAAAATTACTTAATTTTATATACTCAAGAGCAGGTCATTGTAGTTTCTTTTTTTTAATGCTAACAATATTTATCAATACCATTAATACAATTTGATGTGTATATTATCGATTAAAGATTATATATCACACTCGTTCCTTTTGACTCATTTTTATTTATTTATTTTATTAGCAAAATAAAAATTTTATTAAAAACATAAAATTAAAAGTACAAAGAAATATACTGTACTGTGAGAAATTCAGATAGAGTGAACTCCTCTACTATTACTGCTTGCATCCACACAACATAACCAACCCCTCAACTTCATTCTAAATCCCCATCTCGTGATAGAGAGTTGATTTCAGACCGTTATGAAAATAGAAAAAGAAGAGAAAAGAGAAACTCTATATTGAATTGAATGAATAATACAAGAGGAGAAGCCTGTATATATAGGCAGAAAGGAAGCCTAGATAGGTACAGAAAAGGAAACCTAGATAGGTACAGAAAAGATAGAGATAAGCATAGAAGGAGATAGAGATAAGATATACAGCTATAATAATATACATCTATAATAATATACAGCTAACACCCCCCCTCAAGCTCAAGGTGGTAAGTCAGATATCAATTTGAGCTTGGAGAGGAGATCAGAAAAGCGGCCTGGAAGATGAGCTTTGATGAAGATGTCGGTGGTCTGATCAGCAGAGGTAACAAAGAGAAGACGAACATGGCCACTAGTAACATGTTGTCGTATGAAGTGACAATCAATCTCAATATGCTTGGTGCGATCATGGAAGACATCGTTATGGGCAATCTGAATAGCACTTTGATTGTCACAATAAAGATTAGTGGCAGTTGAATGAGAAACACCCATGTCAAAAAGAAGCCAACAAAGCCACACAAGCTCCTGAGTAGCGTCTGCAAGAGCACGATACTCAGCCTCGGTACTAGAACGAGCAACAAGGGTTTGCTTCTTGCTATGCCAGGAAATGAGAGAGGTGCCCAAGAAGAAGCATAACCCAGTAGTGGAACAAGGATCGGTAGGATCCCCTGCCCAATCGGCATCAGAAAAGGCATGCAGCTGTAGAGAAGAGTGAGGGGAATAGTGAAACCATGAAACAAAGTTCCTTTGAGATAGCGCAAAATGCGAACCAGAGCAGCATAGTGTGGAGAGCGAGGAGCAGTCATAAATTGACTGACAATGTGAACAGCATAAGCAATATCTGGACGAGTGACTGTGAGATAGACAAGACTACCAACTAACTGACGACATAAAGTTGCATCTGACAATAGGGGGTCGTCAAGAGGTGTAAGACGAGTTTGAGGATCAACTGGAGTAGTGACAGTCTTGCAATCGGAAAGGCTAGCACGAGCCAAAAGATCATAAGTATACTTGGCCTGAGTAAGAAAATAACCAGAGGAATCTTGAGAAATTTCCAAGCCAAGGAAGTAGCTAAGTGCACCCAAATCTTTTATCTCAAACTGGCGATAGAGAAACTGTTTGAGATTAGAAATATTCACGGTGTCATCTCTAGTGATAATCATATCATCCACATAGAGGAGAAGGAGAATAGTACCGCACTCCGTCTTACGGATAAACAAGGCAAAATCATGGGCACTGGAAGAAAAACCAAAGTCACGGATGGTAGAGCTGAACTTGGCAAACCAGGCACGTGGAGCTTGTTTCAAACCATATAAAGCACGGCGGAGTTTGCAAACCTTGTTTGAGGGAACAGAAGAACCAGGAGGAGGTTGCATATAAACTTCCTCAGTGAGATCACCATTGAGAAATGCATTCTTGACATCCATCTGAGAAAGGTGCCAATGGCGAGCAGCAGCAACGGCAAGTAAGCTGCGAACTAAAGTAAGACGGGCAACAGGAGCAAATGTTTCCTCATAGTCAATCCCATATTCTTGACTAAATCCCCGGGCAACAAGGCGAGCTTTGTAACGCTCAATGGAACCATCAGAATGAGTTTTGATCTTGTAAACCCATTTGCAACTAACAGTACGCTTGCCAGGAGGAAGATCACCCACATCCTAGGTATGAGTTTGATCGAAAGCCTGCAGTTCATCAGTCCTAGCTTGTTGCCAAAGAGGGTTAGAAGAAGCTTCTTGATAAGAAGTAGGTTCATGAGAGCAAAAAGCAGTGGAACCAATAATATAATCACGGAGAAGAACAGAAGGTTGCCTTACCCGGGTAGAATGACGCTCAGGTAGAAGGGGAACCTCAATGGAAATAGGTTCCGGAGGAACCTCCACCGGAGCCGGAGAAGGCGTAGGGCCATCAGCTGACACAAGATCCTCAGGATGGACGATAAGCGTAGGCGGCTGTGGAAGCATAGGGCCAGAATTTGCATCAAAGTCATCAGAAAACAAATCTATAGAAATATCAGTGAAGACCGATGAGTTGGTGGACTGTGGTAGGTGAAACTTGGAAAGAGTGGAGAACATTTTGTGTTCCTAGGACACCACATGACGAGAAATACGAAGACGCTTGGAGATAGGATCCAAACAACGATACCCTTTATGTTCAATACCATACCCCAGAAAACAACAAAGACGAGAACGAGGTTCTAGTTTAGTGTGTTCATGAGGCTGAAGTAGAACAAAACAAGCAGAACCAAAAACTTTAAGAGTGGTATAATCAGGAGGAGAACCACACAAACGCTTGTAAGGAGTTGTGTTAGCTATGACAGGGGTAGGGACTTGATTGATGGTATGGATGGCAGTGAGGGCAGCTTCCCCCCAAAAGTTTTTCAGGACAAGAAGAAGAAAGGAGAAGAGCCCGAGTAGTGTCTAGAATATGACGGTGCTTTTTTTCGGCTCGTCTATTTTGTTGGGAAGTGCCTGCACAAGATCGATGAGAAAGAGTACCATGAGCCCGAAGAAAAGAAAGAAAATCAGAATCCAAGTACTCCTTAGCATTATCAGAACGAAAAAGCTTAATAGTACAAGAAAACTGAGTGTGGACCATAGCAGAGAAATCATAGTAAATCTGTTTAAGTTCAGAGCGATTTTTGAGAAGAAAAAACCAAGTATAGCGAGAAAAATCATCAACAAAAATTACAAAATATCTAGACCCCCCCATGGTAGATGTGGGGGAAGGTCCCCAAATATCTGAATGCACAAGATCAAAAGAAACAGTAGAAATAGAATTACTTTTATTAAAAGGTAATGCAGGTTGTTTAGCAATTTGACAAGATAAACAATCGACATTGTCAAGAGAGACACGACCTAACTGACCACTAGAAACTAAATTTTTTAAACGACTAAAAGAGACATGTCCTAAGCGACAATGCCAAAGATGAAAAGGAGACATAGTAGATGCAGCAGCAACATGAGATGATTTGTGCGGACTGCGAAGATGAATAAGCTCGAACAGACGTCCATGCTTACGGCCTATCCCAAGGATCTGTCTCGTCTAAGGGTCCTGCACCAAACAACCATTAGCAGAAAAGGTAATAGTTAGACCAAGTTCACATAATTGACCAACAGAGATAAGGTTCATTTTAAGAGAAAGAATATGATAAGCATCAGAAAGAGACAGTGGAAGTAGAGATTTGGCCAATATGACTAACAGGCATATGAGAACCATCAGCAGTGTGTATAGTGGGAGCAGAAGAGGATGATGACAAAGAAGAAAATAGAGTGGAGTCAGAAGTCATGTGATTACAACATGCGGAATCAAAATACCATGAAGAGTTACCTGAGGTTACTGAAAGAGCAGTAGAAGGAGGAGTACCCGATTTGTTGAGCACCTGGTGGATAATGGACTCAACATCATCCATAGAGAAAGAAGGAGCAGAAGAACCCCAGAGGCAACAGCAGCGGAGCGAGAACCGTGGTTAAATTTGGACTGAGACCCAGAACGAGAAGCCCCTTTCTTAGACGAAGTAGTGGAGGGAGCTCGAGGACAATTGCTTTGGAGATGGCCCGGAGCAGTCTTATAACAAGTCAAGCATTCGCGAACCTGGCAGTGAACAAGAGAATGGTTGGCTAGCAGGCCTCAGTTGCGACAATAACTGCATATGAGTGGCTATGAAGATGAAGAACTCTGAGAAGATGGAGTAGCAAGAACATAATCCATGTCGTGAGATCTGAGACTTCCAAAACAAGTCTCCTCTGATAAGAGCTCAGTAATGGCTTGCTCTAAAGTGGG
Source organism: Camellia japonica (assembly GCA_030407325.1). Taxonomy (NCBI): domain Eukaryota; kingdom Viridiplantae; phylum Streptophyta; class Magnoliopsida; order Ericales; family Theaceae; genus Camellia; species Camellia japonica. The sequence goes on along the minus strand of JAPPVO010006001.1, from coordinate 3,385 downwards.
CAAGGGCAAACGATGAAGCAAAGAAGCATGCACGGGCTCAAAAGTGCTATGAAGAGCCATAAGAAACTGTAATAGTCACTGATGATTCCGATAAGTAATAAATAGTCGTGCATCATCAGAATGAGCCCATGGAGGTTCAGAAAGAGCGAGTTGGTCCCAAACGGACAACATGTGGGATAGGAAGTCATTGAGAGACTGACCGGGTGCTTGGCGCATGTGATGAAGAGTCTGCAACAGTTGATATTGATGAGCATAGCCAGTGGTCTGATAACGTTCCTTCAAAAAATCCCAAATTACTTTGGCAGGAGAGGCAATGGAGTCATCGTCCTGAAAGCGTCCAAATTGAAGATTGATGGAAGGAACTGAGGTAGCTCGGAACCATGTGATAATTTGATAATTCTTACTTTCCCATTCGTCAAGACGATCATCGAATGCAGAGTCAGTCTCATCCTCCTTTTGGTTGGGTTTGGAAAGAGTACCAGTAATAATCCGCCAAAGGCGTTTCCCTTTAATGAAGCTAGAGAGAGCTTGGGCCCAACTAACATAATTAGACCCATCAAGTATAATAGGAACAGATTGGATATTGTCAGTACGATCCATAAGTGCCAAAACGGAGGTCACCAACAGATTCAGAAGCCCAAAAAACCTTAGGAACAAGTAGGGCTGACGTCAGCACTGTGCTGTGATGATGTCAGCAGCCAGCCAGGGGCTGAGAGAGGCTGACGTCAGCGGCTGAATAAGGCTGACGTCAGCGGCTAAACCAAACATGGCACGCGGCTGAGAGAAGCCGGACGGAAGCCGATGGGAAATCGATTGAGGCGGAAGCCGAGGGGAGATCGGTTGAGGCAGAAGCCGAGGACAGAACGGCTGAGGCGGAAACCGATGGGCGAGTCGAGGCTGATATGGAAGCTGAAGGCGAGCCGAGGTTGATGCGGAAGCCGAATAGCAGAAGCTAAGGGAAGCTGGCTGAGACGACGCGTGTGGGAGCGTATCGAGAGTAGAACCGAAGCAAGCCAACGCGCCGATCTTTGGGTGGCGCGTGAAGGCGCATGTAATGGCCGATGGGGGTGATTCTGGTGGCGTTTGCTTCCTCTTAAAGAGACGAAGAGTGTGGTGTAGTCCAATCGTTGAAACAGAGAGGAACTAGATACGCAGAAGCCAGCAGAAACCAATCGGGGACAGAACCAAAAAAAAAAAAAAAATTGAGGCTAGGAGAGAGCCTAGGCTCTGATACCATGTTATGAAAATAGAAAAAGAAGAGAAAAGAGAAACTCTATATTGAATTGAATGAATAATACAAGAGAAGAAGCCTGTATATATAGGCAGAAAGGAAACCTAGATAGGTATAGAAAAGGAAACCTAGATAGGTACAGAAAAGATAGAGATAAGCATAGAAGGAGATAGAGATAAGATATACAGCTATAATAATATACATCTATAATAATATACAGCTAACACAGACAAAGGGATCAAACAAGTAAGAGGAAGGGAGGTAGGAAAATAGGATAAAATATTTGGTTCCTATATTGCTCACCAAAACAATGTTAGGTAGACATGTTCAACACGTAGTTAACGATTGGGTAGGTGTAATTTTGCTCATGTCATGTCAAATAAAACCTGTTCGGGTCTGTCAAAAAAAAAAATAAAAATAAATAAGACTTAACTCTGTTTGGTGGAGCTTTCAAAATATGGTTTCACATTCACTTTTGAGTGGTGTTTGTTTAACATTTTCAAAAATTAATTCCACTCACTTTTGAAAACTCCTTTCAAGGCCGAAAAATTTGGGTTAACTGATCGTCCGGCCGGTAGTGTTTTTTTTTTTTTTTTGCACCTGTTATTTTTATATTACAAAAAAAAAAATTTGTGAATTTTTTTATGAGCTTTGAATAGAATTTTGAGTTGTGTGTTTGGTTATGAGTTGTAAGTTTTTGTATCAAATATCATATGTCACATCACTCAATTCAAACTCAATTTAAAACTCTTTTCAAAACTCATAATTAAACAAATTTTTCACATTCAAATCATAATTCCAAAACTCACAAACTCAAAATACAACTCTATTCTTAAATCATAATTCTAAAATTCTAGCAAACACTCCTAAGACTGGCTCGGTAGAGCTACTCACCAAGATGACATGTAAGGTTCTTTCATAATTGGGAAATTCTTATATGTTGACCCTGAAAAGGAGTATATTATATGTACTACTAGTTATATTTTTTTTTTATTTGATTATGATTATTTTTTTTTATAATTATGACGTTATTTTAATTATAACTCATAAGATCTTTAATTATATATCATGTTTTAATTATATTTTATGTTGTGTTTGGTTATGTTATTTTTTTTAGTTATAACAAAGAAAGTATGAAATTATATAATTTTATTTTTTAGTTATAAGGTGCATATGGTATACACCCTTTGCAAAGGGTGTACCTATAACATCGCTTGGGGGTTACCCACGTACGTTAAACAGTTCGAACTCTCGATTTCTTCAATCTAGTTTCACGAGTGCAATATGAAATGTAAATGAGAGACCAAATTTGACAATTTTTATAGAAAATCCATTTTATTGCAAAACTTTTGCTATAAATGGATTGCGTCATAGTCGCTACCTAATATTTTGGAAAAATTAAATATCTGTAACTCGTGTCAAGGCCACTGTTCGTTGTAACAAAAAATGTTTGGCTCAGAACCTTAAGTATGAAAAGGGAAAGGTCATTAATTGAACACTTCAGCTCACCCGATCAAAAGATCGATCTCTACTAAACTATGATATGATTTTTATTTACTTTATATGTTTATATTCTGATTATTTAATAAATCCTAAAATTTACTACGCGAAGCAAATAAGTATAGATTATGCTATTTGTTTTGAAACAATCTGATTTCATGTATTTTGAAAGAGTTTTGAAGATGTACAACTCAAAGAAATTGAGTTTACAAACGTGAAAATCAATATCATTCCAAATTAAGCGACACAACCTCCATCCAACGGAATTCATACAATTATATAAAGTAAGCAAGTAGCCACATAGTAAGATGATAAATATAGTAAGGAAAATATACACAAGCATGATGCTAAAGCATAAAACCTTACATATTTACCGACATCCCGTGAACAGCTACAAAACAAAATTAGTAAAATATGCATGATCTTATATACAAGATTTTAATGCAATACATACACAAAAATGCAACTTAAAATTCTATTATTAATACATAACATGTGAATCATCTCAAGACATGGGGTAGTGCATAAAATCACATAGGAATTAATTAAACCCACAATGTAAATATGAGTGCAAAACATGGACATGGTGAAAAATAAAACATAATGCTTACGTCTAAAATAATTTGGCCAAAACGGGTGTAAGGTTGGAACTTA
>JAPPVO010006000.1:0-30682 GCA_030407325.1 Camellia japonica | reverse complement strand
GTCAACATACTTGCCGGAAGGGCACCATATTCAACAGAAAGGGCACAACTGAGGCTAACAACAGAGGGCTGAAAGCTCTCTCATCCTCCAAGCAGCGAGGTATCAAACCAAGTGCAAATCACGAACTGGAACTGGAGCGAGATATTCGGTTCCCTCATCTGGATGATCAAATCAAAAATTGGCGTCTAACCCGGAATGGGGACACAGAAAGTGCAATGTGTGAGGCCAATCAATTGTACACTTGGCTAGTGGGACAATCAAGCTAAGCCAGGGGCATCGTCAACCGATGTCAATTGGAGATCTGCTACACATCGAGCCACATCACAACCCCTATGTGGGAAAGCTCACTAGTCTTGAGCGAAAGAAGGAGAATCTAGCAGAATGCTAGGGGCAAGAGTCCATAACTTCCTGTTTATCCATCAACCACTCAGGGGGGGATAAAAAAGAAGAGAGATTAAAGAATAGAGAGATGTGCGCTGAGAGAAAAGTGAGGAAAGGGCTTTTCAGAAAACAAGAGATTGAGTGCCAGAGTGATGTGAGAATCACAAATGAGAAATTGTGGGAAACAATACCCGAAGAAACAGGCTCCTCATGAACTAAGAGGTCTCCCACTGTTGGAACACATCTGAGTGTTGTGTGTGTGTTTTTTGTTTGTCTCGATTCTTGTTTTGAGTCGTTTTGAACATCAATAGATGTGTTTCAGGTTGTTTTACCTTTATTTTTCCTTTGTTGAGTCGTTTTGACTGTGGTCAGTTGTGGGCTCAATACCCAATTAAGAACTCATTTCTCTATTTCAAAATAAATCGTTTTGTGCTCAGAGTGTTGTGTCATTCTCCATATTTGTACAAAACAGGTTTCTTTCTTTCATAAACCGCAGGGTTCAACCCAGGTCTTGTGAGAACAGTAGAACAAGGACCTATCTGAAGCTACATAGGTTTTAGACTGCAAAGCAAAAGAAAAGAGGGAAAATTTGGAGCATCTTAGTTTGTTTTAACTTCAGGAAGTTCTATGATTACACTCCGGATGTACCTCATCAGGCCCGGTCAATACATCGAAGTGTGAGTGTGCCTCTACCTCAAGTTCAAGTTCAAGCCTGATTCAAGCCAGAATGGCAATCAGAAGTGCTCTCTCTGAGCACTATTTCCCTACCAGAGGCATCTTGGCTGTGTTTGCAATGAGTTCCTAGGAGACCAACTGCGACGGTAGAAACTAGAGTTCGAATGGCTGATGCCTAGAATGCAAAGGTTCGGGATTTCCGAGACTAAAGTCTGGTTTAAATACCCAGAGGTGTGTCCTCGGCTTGAAATCTGTATGGCAGCCCCATAGGTTGAGATAGCATCTGTGCGCCTCAATTCTAGATACTGAACCAACCTAGTCTGTCATCCCGTTGGAGAATAGGGAAAGTTGTGAATATGATCATGAACAGAAGTGGCATCCGAAGTGTTCTACGTGAAGAACCCTTGTCAACATTTCAGAGCCTTTAAACTGTGAGTTGAAGGTAGGAGTTCGAAGAACACAAGGGGGAGATCCCCGTCAGAGTAGAGCAGTTCATCGCCACTCACCCCATGAGGTGCTTTCTAAAGCGCCGCTTTGTTTGTTTATTGCATTCCCTAAACATCATACATTGCTTGTAACATGTATCATATCACCACACTTACTGCATTTGTTTGCATCTGGTGTTATCTTGTATCATTTATCCTTTTACGCTGAGCAACGTTTAGGATCGTTGTCTCCCAGGACTTATCTCAGATTGCGTCGAGTGCGCCCCTGAGCAGTTGTTTTCAGATCTCTTCTCGCGGTTTCAATGTGGTTAAAGTGTTCCTTTCCTCACACGACTTCAGCGTGTTTGGAATTTATCTCAGGTTGCGTCGAGTGCGCCCCTGAGCGGTTGTTTTCGGACCTCTTCTCATGGTTTCAGCGTGGTTAGAGTGTTCCTTTCCTCACACGATTTCAGCGTGTTTGGAATTTATCTCAGGTTGTGTCGAATGCGCCCCTGAGCGGTTGTTTTCGGACCTCTTCTCACAGTTTCAGCGTGGTTAGAGTGTTCCTTTCCTCATACGATTTCAGCATGTTTGGAATTTATCTCAGGTTGCGTCGAGTGCGCCCCTGAGTGGTTGTTTTCGGACCTCTTCTCACGATTTCAGCGTGGTCAGAGTGTTCTTTTCCTCACATGATTTCAGCATGTTTGGAATTTATCTCAGGATGCGTGGAACGCATTCTTGTTTGGTTGTTTTCAGACCTCTTCCCACGATTTTAGCGTGTTTGAAATTTATCTCAAGTTGCGTCGAGTGTGCCCCTGAGCGGTTGTTTTCGGACCTCTTCTCACGATTTCAGCGTGGTTAGAGTGCTCTTTTCCTCACACAATTTCAGTGTGTTTGGAATTTATCTCAGGATGCGTAGAACGCATTCCTGTTTGGTTGTTTTCAGACCTCTTCCTGCGATTTCAGTATGGTTAGAATGTTCCTTTCCTCACACGATTTCAGCGTGTTTGGAAGTTTTCTTAGGTTGCGTCGAGCACGCTCCTGATTGATTTGTTTTTAGACCTCTTCTCACAATTTCAGCGTGGTTAGAGTGTTCCTTTCCTCACACGATTTCAGCGTGTTTGGAATTTATCTCAGGTTGCATGGAATGTGCTCCTGATTGTTTGCCTCTTCTCACGATTTCGGCGTGGTTGGAGTGTTCTTTTCTTCATACGATTTTAGCGTGTTTGGAATTTATCTCAGGTTGCGTGGAACGCGCTCCTGATTGTTTGTTTTTGAACCTCTTCTCACGAGTTCAGCATAGTTAGAGTGTTCCTTTCCTCACACGATTTCAGCGTGTTTGGAATTTATCTCAGGTTGCATCGAGTGCACCCCTGATTGTTGTTTTCGGACCTCTTCTCACAAGTTCAGCGTGGTTAGAGTGTTCCTTTCCTTACACGATTTTGGCATGTTTGGGATTTGTTTTTCCTCCTCTCATAATTTCAGCATGGTTGGAGTATGTCACCCTTTTGCATCTGCTGCATTGTTTTATCATGCAACATTTCCATGTTAAGCTTAGTCTGGTATGTGCCCATACATTTCCTTCATTGAAGCATGGTTCTGTGATTATGTGTACGCACCTATTCCACTAAGAGAATTGTAGTCTGAGGATGTCGGCACCTTTTCTGTGTTAGATGTGGTCTGTTTTGTGTCCATGCCTTTTCTAGGTAGAATGTGGTTTGGCCGTGTGCCTTATTCACTTCATCCATTGCATCCATTACATCGTATTTTGTTTTGTTGCATTTAGCATGTAGGATCATGATCTTTCGACAGCAGATCATTTCTCACTCATATCATCCCACCCAATTACTTGTATTTTGTGGTCTCTCTGTGAAACACATAATTCTTTCTGTGCATACGCCTACTCCACTAAAGAGAATTGTGGTTTAAGGATTCTGGCACCTTTTCTATGTTAAACGTAGTTTGATGTTGCATCTCCATCCCTTTAAGATATTTGTGTGGTTTTGCACTGCTTGTGGTTTGATTATTTCATTACATTGTATATCATTTACACTGTTTTGTTATATTGTGTATCATTTAGCATCCTGCCCCTGAACTATGCTGGTTTGATTCCTTGCAAAGGGGTACGTAGGCAGCCTACGGGCGCAACCATTTGTTTTTGTATTTATATTTTGTTTGTTTGTCCAAGTCTTCGGCCTTATCAAAAATGGGTCGTCTCTGGGCTTTGACATTCACTTACGTCATTTCATGACTTCAAGCTCTGTCAAAGAGGGGCAACTGTAGACACCCCATTTTTGACCGCCCTTAAGACTTGGGCACTACTGATGGTTTACTTGGTGGTGAAAGGTGTGCAGGGCAAAGGTTCGATTTCTTCGGCAAGGAGAGAGTCAAATCCCAACTTCAAACCCCTTTTGGACCAAAACAATCTTGATCAAAAGATTTTAGACCTTGAAACCCTCTCTTTCAAAATAGTTTTTGAAAAAGTTCCTACGATGTTCTGACGCTCGCATTTTGTTAAATGTTGCGCTTTTCGGTAAACTGAGCAAAGGACAAAGTGGAAATGAATGAAAGAGAGATGAAATCTTTGAAAAATCTTTCAAAACACCTTGTTTAGGGGTTTGGAGTTAAAGAAAAGAGGAGAGGAGAGAAGCAAACTAGTTTGGGAGAAGTTCAACATGAATCTAGGAAGGATCAAAACTGAACAGTCTTCACTCAAAGGAGCATAAATTTTTTGCACAGTTGGAATTTTGAGGTGAGGTTTTCACCATTGGAAAGAAGACTTCCAGGGCTACAATTTAGGCTCAAGAATGACCTTCAAATTAGTCTAGATGAAGGAGATATGTCCGGTTGAAGTCGGGCCCAAAAAGCAGATTTTCCTATCCAACCAGAGGTGGAAGTTTATGACCATGAATGGGATTTTTGAGCCATGTGCCGGCCATAAATGGCCAATGCCAGCCCCCTACCGTCCAAGGGAGTGTGCTACCGGCCAACAATGGTCAAGTGCCAGCCAACAGTGGTACAGTGTCGGCCACAGATGGAACAAAGTAGTTTTCTACAGATATTTTGCTTCCAGCTGGTATAGCTGTCCCTTTCGGAGATATTTCAACCAAAGCTTGATATTTTGCTATATATTGAAGCCTTATATCTCATATTCAAGGGTAAGAACATTTGAGGAAGAAGTTTGGGAGCCTCTCTCTCTTCAAACCTCTCTTTAGATTTCACCATCTCCAAAGCTTTCGTGCTAGAAGGCTTGCATACAACCATCTTCAACCTATCAACCCTTAAGAAGACTTGATCACCATTGGGCTGAGGTCCTTTGGAACTTGTTTTGGGCTGCTAAAGGTGGTTTTGGTTCAAGAAAAGTGGCTGTTTGTTGGCTGTTTGCTGCTGTGCTTCAAGGGTGAGCTTCTCCCTCTTTTAAGCTTATTTTTGTACACAACATTGGCCACCTTTTCATGCTGATTTTGGCCTAGTTGTCAACTACAAAAACCTTTGTTTGTAAGGGTTAAAAATGGTAGTTTAAAGTGTTTTTGGAGTTAGGGGTGTTTCACCCTCTTTGGTGGCTTATTTGCTAAGCTTCTTGCCTTCCTTTAAAGCTTTTGAATCCATCTTGTTTTGGCCTTTTAACCACTGAATTCCAGAGGAATTTCAGTGGTAGAAAACTTGTTTTGAGGCCTCAAATAGGAGGGGGTGGTCCCCCCTCCTCTTGTCTTGTTTGCATATGTAGATGTCCTTCCAAATGAGCATGTGTTTTTACTTCTTTGTGGCTTTGTTCAAGCACTTTTTTGTGACTTTTTGGACCTTCCATAACTCTTTTTTTGGCTGGTTTGGTCACCTCTTGCATGCTTTTAGTGCTTGTAGTGCAATCATGCTTGTTGGCCTAACATGCTTCATGCTTTAGTTCATCATTCTAGCATGTGTTAGCTTTGCTCCAGCACATTTTTGCCACTGATTTAACATGCTTGAGGTCTGTTTGAAGTGGTCTTGGTCATATGTGCTTAGCTTTGTATAGCTATAGTGTAGTTGGGCTTCACCAGCTTTGTGTTGAAGTCCCTAGCATGCTTTGAATGTGATGATTGCATGCCTTAGCCTCATTTCTTACATGATTTCAATGCATATAGTGTAGTCACACTCTCATATGTTTCACTCATTCAATGCTTTTGAGAGATGTGTCTTATGCCTTGTTTGTGAGCCCATACATATGCATGTTTGTCTAAGCTTTTGGGCCATCATTTCGGCATATTTTGGCCTTTGATTTGGCATAATTGAGCTCTGTCCAGAGCTGGTTTGGTTGTTTAGGCCATATATTGCATGCTTATTGTATAGTGCTCTTTACTAGCCTTGTGCTTTAGGGCCTCTTGCATGCTATGCTTGTGATGTTTTCATGATATGACATCATTTAATACATAATTTCAGAGCATATAGCCTTGTTACACTCTTATGTTTATCACTCTTTAATTGTGTTTGAGAGTTGAGCATTGTGTCTTGTTTGTGGCCTAACATGTATGCATGTTTGTCTAGTCCTTTGAGCTTCAATTCTAGCATGCTTAGGCCTCTGTTTTGGCATGCATGAGGTCTGTTTGGGGCTAGTTTAGTCCATTGAGCATTGTATTGTATGCCTCTTGCATATTGCACTTCACTAGTTTTGATGCCTTTGCCTTTAAACATGCCATGCATGCATTGCTTGCATGATAGAGTCTCATGCATGCTACCTTAACATGTCAAGATTAGCATGATTGTTTGCATAGCATGTTGTTTGTGTGCATTGCATCATGTTCAACCGGACGTTATGTTGAACACAAGGTGGATTGGCCCACTTCATACTCAAAGTGATGAAAGTGAGCCAATCCTCTTTGACTCCATTGCCTTTGATCACTCATGATAAGGCCGTGGTCTTAGTGTCTTGTTTGTCGTGCATTCATTGAATTTGTACAAGTTGGATCTTTGGCCATCATGCATTGAAATGCTCAGTTGATGGTCTTGGATCCAATGATGCCCCTCCATTGATGTTTTGAAGTGATATGGAGTGGCACAGTATGTACATACCCTTGGGAGACCCTCTCTTTCCTCTATCCTATGCTTTGTTGCAGGATGGTGTCACAACACACCAGTGGCCGGCAGGGCCACATTGGTGGCCGGCACCCTCCCATTCATGGCCGGCAGGTGGCCGGCAGTAGCTCCTCATGGCCAGTAGGCCACTGGTGCATTCCTTAGCCTTGATTTGGTAAATTTCAGCAGCAAGTTCTTGAGGACACCCTGCAAACAGAGCCTCTAAAGAGCAAACCGGAAGGTGTTTCAAGGCGAGAAACCAAGTGCGAGCATGCATCCTTTTCTTCTTCAAACAGAGCTAGAACAGCTTAGTTTAAAGGTTTACTTGTTAGTTAGCATTTGTTTTTTGTAACTTAATTAATTTGTTAATTAGTTAAAGTGATGTAATAATTAATTATAGCTAGTTATTCAATTTGGTTGTGTAATAATTAGCTTAATTAGATTAATTGCTTAGCTTAGCTTAGATTAGCTTAGCTTGTATTCGGACCCTCTATCGAGAGGACAAATGCTGTAATAAGGGTGCATGTGTGTGTGCATGTCTTCCAACCCCCATTTCTTTCTCCCTTTTACTTATCATCTTTTGATGGTTAGTTTAGGGCATATTTCAATTAGCATACCTTATGCTATGCATGTCTGCATCATTCATTCGTATTGCATGCACCGGGCTTGGCACATCATTCAAACTGTATTGAATCTCAATACTTACTTGAATACGTGTTTCAAAGCATGTTATCGAGTGTTGCATTCATATGCCATCTTAGATAGCCAAGCCTACTTAGTTGCATTTTGCATGTGTCACATTAGGCATTGTTGGCATAGCTAGGATCATGCATTGATTACTAACTAGCTTCTGTTTTGGCTTGGAGTACACTGTGAGTGTTTATGCTTTAGCATCCTTGCATGTGTGTAAGTGATTGTCATGTTAGCATGCTTGCCATGAGGCTATCTGCTTAAGTGCTTAACTGTATGAATGCCTGTGGATGAAGGCTTCATTGCTTGAATTGGAATAATTCATCGAATATGCGTTTTAAGCCCACTTTGCGGAGTGGCAAAATCATGTTGTTTTAAAGCCCACTTGGGAGTGGCAAATCCGCGCTTTAGCCTACTTGAGGGTAGCACTTTCAAACCATTTTCGAAAAACAAACATGAGATGTTTTGTTCCAAATTGAGTGATTTGGTCTATACTTGTATATTGTGCTCATCACATAGTAAGGTTAGCTAATAAACCGGAATAAGAACACTTGTGTTTTCAAAATAACATATCATGTTTAGTAGAGGCCGATCCTTAGATCGGGTGAGCGGGGGTGCTCATTTCAGGACCTTCCCCTCTCGTACCCAAGTTCCCGAGTCGAGGCAACTTTGGTGATGACGGACACGTGGCCTTAGGCACGAGTCAAGGTTTCCTAAATTTCCCAAAATAAAATATTTAGGTGGCGACTCTAAAATCTAGCAAAGCAGTCCATGTTTGGCGCTTTTGATTCAAATCGATTTTCCAAAACGATTTGTCGGATTTGGACTCTTTGGTGATTTATCAGTCTCACATTGCACTTTGTGAGATTAGATTCAAAACCGTGACAGGGGTCCGAACTGTAGTAGCTAGAACCCAATCCGTGCCCTCTCCGAAAGGGGGGCGCGCGGAGTGAGTTCGGGGCGGTCTACAGTAGGGGGATGAGTTGACTTAAGCAAAGCAAGGCGACGAGCAGTATGTTTAATCAGGGATTGATAGTGTTTAATTTGGTGTTTGTGTTGAGAAATAGAGGGAATGGTCATAAATATCAACCCTGTAAAAATTTTCGGGTAAGAAAATCAGGAATAGAATTTTTGCAACCAGGAATATATTCAATGTCAAAATCGAAAATTCTTAAAATAGATTGCCAATGGCCAAAAATTTGCTTACTAGCAAGATTTTGAACATCTTTTTCTAAAACATATTTAGCAGAATTACAATCAACACAAAGTAAAAACTTTTGATTTAAAATATCATCTTGAAATTTACTAATACATAAAACAGTAGATAAAATTTCTTGTTTAATAGTACTATAATTTTTTTGTGCTTTATTTCAGACACCAGAATGAAAGCGAACAATTTGTTCAGATGACTGAGGAGTGACTTTCTGAAGAAGGATGCCACCATAACCAATATTAGAGGCATCAGTTTGAATAATTTTGAATGAATTTTCAGTAGGAATACCAAGACAGAGAAGAGACTTGACATATTGTTTGACTTGTTTAACAATAGCAGTATGAGTAGGAGACTAAGGAGGAGGATTGTCCTTCAACCGATCAAAGAGTGGTTGACAAGTTTTCCTAAGGTCTTTGTAAAATTCAGCAATATAATTAAGTGAACCTAAAAATCGTTACAACTAGGTTTTATCTAAGATTTCATCAGGAAATTTAAAAGCAAACTCAATGGAACGACTAATAGGTAAAATAGTATTCTGATGAATATCATATCCTAAAAATCTGACTTTAGTTTAAAACAATTTAATCTTAGGTGCAGAAATGACTAAACCATGACTTTTAATAGTGTAAAAGAAAGCAGTAAGGTGTTTCCAATGTTCACTAAGGGATTTAGAGAAAATAAGAATGTCATCAATATAGACAATAGAAAAATGACTAAATAGACTGAAAATATCATTCATTATATTTTGAAATTCACTAGGAGCATTTTTTAATCCATAAGGCATGACATTCCATTCATAATGACCAAAAGGTGTAGTGAATGCAGTTTTATATCTATCTTTAGGATGAATTTCAATTTGCCAAAAACCACTTTTTAAATCAAATTTACTGAAAATAACAGCTTGACTAAGTCTTTTAATTAAATCTTTTTTATTAGGAATAGGATAACGAATCCACTCTAAAACTTTATTTAATGGCTTATAATGACTGACTAATCGAGGGACTCTTCGTTCTAATTTAGCATTTTTATTAACATAAAAAGAAGGACATGACCATGGTGATTTACTAGGACTAATAATTCTATTTTTTAATAATTCATTAATTTTTTTTTTACACATTTCAACTAATTCATGATTCATTTGAATAGGTCGAGATTTAGTAGGAATTTGCCGTTCATGAAAATTCTTAATATAGGGTAAAGTAACTACATGTTTTTTCCTATGCCAAAAGGAAATTGGTAAAGTAGAACAAACATTTGTTTCTAATTTTAATTTAAAGTCTTCAATTTGAGATATAATAACATGATCAGTTAATTCTTGTTTAATTCTTTTATAATTGACTTCTTCTTTGAGATAGCGTAACTGACGAGTTAATCGATGAATAGTTTGAGAGATAGAACAGTCTTTTAATTGATTTAATTCTAAAACTTCAGGTGGAGATAAAAATTTAAAGGTAACTGTTTGACCAAAAGCTTGAGTAGTTATTCCTTCACTAGAGGTTGTAAATGGATATAAAAGGAAAATAAATGGTGTTCCTAAAATAACTTTATCAGTCATATTTCTGACTAAAACAAAGGATGTTTTAAAACAAACATTATGTTGACATATATAAACTTTGGATAATTTATATTTAATATGCATTTGACTACCATTAGCATAAGTTAATTTTTCACGACATTTTTCATAATATTTTGTAGGAAGTAATCCTTCTTGAATACAATTGAGATCAGCACCAGTGTCAATCAGGGCAATAACTTCTAAGGTAAAATCATTAATAACTAATTTAATTTTTGAGTACTATTTTTGAATATGGATTTGATTAATGAGATTTAATCGTTTACTTTCAAGATTATGGGATTGATGTGACCGATTATCAAATAGAAGATTCTTAGGATTTGTATGATCAGATTCATGTTTAGATTCACTAGGGGAGACGGCATCTTTTTCTTGGAAATTATCTAGACTTTTATTAATTTTTAATGTAATAATTTCATCTTCTAATGCTCTATCTTTACTTTGTAAATCTTTGATGGTTTATTTAATCTGATTAATTTCTTGTTGTAAATCTTAAAGAGTAATTTCTTTTTGTTTATTTTTAAATCTTTCTAAGGTTTTGGATAAACTAATAATAGGTTTATCAGGTTTGAGTTTTTTTATCATGGTTGGCTAATAGGGATTGTAATTTATCAGTATATTTTTGTTTTAATTCTGGATCTTCGAGTTTACTAATTAAATCAATAAGGGTTGTTTCTTCTTGATTTTGTTTAGTAAGAACAGTAAGTTGTTTAACTGGTTTACAACAAACATCATTACAACCTAATTCAATATCATTATTAGAATCATCACTAGGTGAATGGTAATCAGATGAAGTACTAAGATTATCAGAAGACGAATTACTAGCAGATTGGTTTAATTGAAAATTTTCAAATAATTGATTTTTTGATTCATCATTAATTTGGAGTTGATTTACTTTATCTTTTAATTTCTATTTTTCTTTACATTTATTAGAATAATGACCTTTTTGGCCACAATTATAGCATGTAATATCTTTATTAGATTTAGATTTTGGATGGGATTGTTTATAGTATTTCTTTTTTGGTTTAGTATAGAAATTATCATTTGATTTTAAAGGAGAATAATTCTTTTTATATTTATTAGAATATTTGTAAGCAGACCTATGTTTAGTGTATTTATGTTTTTTGCGACGAGAAGGTGCAACAGGAGGTAAACTATATTGTTCACAGAAGTTACCTAATTCATATTTAGCCTTATGTTTATCTTTAGCAGCTTTGTGACTAAGTTTGAGATCAATACACATTCTTAATCCTTCTTTTTGAATAGTGCTAATTATATCACCATAAGTTAAATTATCATATTCGATGACGCCAGTAGGTTGACTAAGAACATCTCTAATTTTGTGAGCAAAAAGACTAAGTAATCCATTAATAAATTTTTCTTTCCAAAAGGATTTAGTACAATCTTCTCTTAACATAACTCTAGAGGTAAAGACATCTTTATACCATCTAAAATCACTTAATGTAGGGCAAGTGAGGTTACTAAGTTGATCATGGATGCGAAAATAAATATTAGTAGGGGTACCTATAAAATGTCGGACTATGGTATAGATTAAAGTATTAATACCATTAGGTTTATAATAGCCAATAGTTTCATCAAATATAGGTAAATCATTTTCATCTTTTTGACTTGCATGTAAAATAGATTCTCGTTGATCTTCGGTAAGATATTTTTCCCACCAAGATTTGAGCATGCCAGTAAAACTAGATGTGATTAAGGAAACAATTTCAGGTTGAGTATAATCAGTGTAATTACTAAGATAACTATTTGCAACCATAGATAAATGATTTAATTTTTGGAGGATTTGATCTTCACTAAGACCATCAATATTCCATTCGTATAATTTTTTAACAGATACAGAAAATTGATTATTAAGATTAGTTTCTTCATATTGGAGATCAGGGGGTGTAGGTCGTAAGTACCAATTTTTGGTAAGAGTAGTAGGATTAGGTTTAAGATAATGAAGTTTATGAAGATTAGTAGATGATTGAAATTGTTGAGCTAAGTTATTTATTTCATTATCAGTGGTATCAGTTTCTGATTGAGTAGATATATGATCGAACGGAGGTTGTTGGTTTAATACTGTGAGACCTTGTTCATTAGATATAGAAGCTTTTTCAGAAGTAGCTAACTTGGTAAATAATTGTTCGATAGCCTTAACAGCAGAAGTATCTTGAGTTACTAAACTATTTCGTTTGGAACGATTACTAGGAAGATTTAGCAAAGGTTGATCCAGGGTTGGTTTAGTAGAAATATGGTTAGTTGAATGATCATCTAAATTAGTTTCTATCTTATCTAATTGTTTACCAATGGTTTTTAAACATTGATTTGTATAATTATTTTGTTCAATAACTTTTTTGATTTCAGGGTCAGTGCCAGGCAACTTAAAGGGAGAGGCTGGTACATCAGATCCTTGATGTTCAATAATTATGGTAGATAAAGGAAGATGACTAGAACTAATAGTAGTATTGGGAGAAGTTTCCATTTATGTTTTGTGAGTGTATTAACTTTTTTGTAATAATGTTCTAAGTATTCAAAGAAAGGAACTTCAATACTATATTCAGTCATAAACTTATACCATGCGTGGGTAATTTTAAATTGTTGATTAGAATCATATTTAGCTCGATAAGCATGGCGTTTGGCTCTATTATTTTTAGATTTAAATTCAATAAAAGGTTTACTAATAGTCATTAATTGAGGATTTACTAGAGGTATAACTTTGAAATCAGTTTGAGTTGGGGAATCCTGAGAGATAGTATCTTCTTCAGGAAGATGAGTATAACTTGAATAAACAGGTTTACTAATTTGAGAAGTTGTGGAGTTGTTGACTCCTTTCATTTTACTATGTGAAGTTTGACCAAGATTGATTTGACTATTCTTTCGAAACAAAGGAGTATTAAAGATTTCATCTTCAGTTTCAATATCAGTAGGGACACTAGAAGTACTATGTCTAGAGGATTGACTTCGATTAAACTTAATACAGACAGAACCATCAGTAAATTGTTGAATATCTTGAATATCTTTACTAGTAGATTGTTTTTTATTATGTTTATAATTTTCATTGACTGTAACCCATTGATCTGGGAGAGTAATATCTTTCCATTCAATCATTTGGGGAATATTTATATTAGTATCATTACTACTACTTTGAATCAATAAGGTTTTATCTTTTGGACTTTTGTGTAAGGCTTGAACATTTAAATTTGTCTTAATACATTTATAATGAACACGATAAATTAAAGCAATATTATGGACTTTTTCTTTCATATTTGTAAAAGAACCATTTAATTGAATATTTAATGTTAAAGCATCTAATATATGTGGATCTCTAAGACTAAGTGTAAAATCAGGAAAACAGATAAAATGGACAGGTCCTTTATGGAGACCAGTTTCTATCATTCCCATTAAACTATCATTATAATCAATAAAACGAGTATCTCGTAAACATAATAAAATATAAGTATTTTTACCTTGTTGAGTTAATGGTTTGATTCCAACTTGAATTAATCCAAAATGAATAAAATTATGACCGGTTTTTAAATGACGTTTAATAGTATTAGCATTAAGTAATTGACATGTTTCTCTAGGTTTTTCTAAAGCATAAACTTGTTTTAATGTTTTAACATGCAAATTAACATTAAAAGTAGATTGTAAAAAAGTAGTTTTGTAAATTTCTTTAATTGGTAAATGAGGGATATTCCAGCTTAAATCAATTTTATCATTTTGTATTTCTATATCTTCTTCATTAATTACTAATCCTTGATTAGGTATAGAGGGTAAAGTTGTTGATCTAGAACTGACAGAAGAGTTACTTCTAAATAATCGACTCATTTTATCTTTTTCAAAAATGGTTTACAGGAAGCTTAATACATTGTCTAAATTTATCATGCTTTCACATACTATGTTTTCACACATACTCAATTCGGAAAACCCCTAAAATCCAACACTGCCTAACCAAAGGACTTACCTAGGACTTGGACGAATGATGGGTGGCTAGTAACAAAGTGGAAAGACACAGATAGAATTTTGATAGATTAAGAGGGCTGTAACCAATTTAAGAGAAAGGAAAAGAGAAGACACATAAATAACAATTCAGCAAACAACAGATAGCAACATAACGTGGCTCTGATATTAAAAGGAGAAGCGGCGCAAGAGTAGAATAATATGCACACAAAATACAAATAACACAAAATACAAATCTGATGTAGATCTAAATTAGATTTGAGTAGATTAACATTAGATCCGACTAGAACTAAACCAAAAATAGTTGTCGGAGTACAATCTTTTCTCTATATCTGTTTCTCTCCTTTGATCTCTCAATTTTTCTACATTTTCACCACTACACACTTCTATTTTCCTGTTTTAATAGAGAAAGTTTTCAAATTTTAAACAAATTGTTTTCGAGTTTTAGTTACAAGCGGTGAAAAATATAAAATTTTATAATTTCAGTTTTTTTTAGTACTGAAATGAATCATTCTTTAAAATTTGAAATTTTGCAATTTCATAACATAATTTTCAATTTCAAAGCTTACTTTTCAATTTGATCAATGTTAGAGATTATTTGCTTAAACCTTACAAAAATTAAAACATAATATATATTTTTTCCCATTGTTTTTTTTTTTTTAGTTTATCAATATTTAGCACGTTTTGCTATATTTTTTCACTATAATTTCTCCATTATTCCTTTTTTTTTTTGGTAATATTCTGAATATTCCGGTGAGTCTCCGATGATGTTCTTGATGTCTAGCGAACATTTTGGATATTCCAGCAACTTTCAGTGACATTCAGAACACTCTGGCAATATTCCAGCGAACATGGTAATACTCCAGCGACTTCCCGATGATTTTGAACATTTTGGCAAATCTCCTATGACCATCTGATGGAAGTCTGGCAGTGGTATAATGTAGCAGCGTTTTTAAATTTATAATAAAAAAAATGAATAAGATAAAGAAGAAAAGAAAGAAGATATTTTGGTAACAATTAAAAATATGTAGGACTAATTGGTGCAAGTATTTTGTTTTAAAACTAAATAGATTTTGAATTTTATATATGAGACTTAGTAAGTGCCCAATTAAAATTTGCTAACCTAAATGAAGTTTACCCTTTGGTTAGGCAAGGACAGAGCTCTCATAAGGGTAATTATATTTTTACACACTAATTCCCTTAGAGTGTGTTTGTTTTGAAGGATTAGACCATGGGATTAGACCGGACTAATAGTCCATTGTTTGGTTCAATTTTTTTGCTCCGGACTAATAGTCCCTCCGGATTATTAGTCCGTCATATGAGGGAAAATTGTATCCTAGGGGGGAGGTGGGATTATTTCGATGGGATTGGTATCCCAGAGGATTAATGTGTGAAATGTCCATTTCACCCCATGCTATTACTTAGCAAACAATTAGAAAAGGGTAAAATAATCTTTTGAGCATTTATAAATTATTTTTTTAGTGTTGTTAATTTAAAATTATATATTAAATAAAAATTATAAATTATAAATTACAAATTTAAATTAAATTTATTTAAAAAAATAAATTATAAATTATAAATTATGGCCTTATAAATTAAATTTTTTAGTTTGTTGAAAATTTAATTTATATATTAAATAAAATTATTTTTATTGTCGTTAATTTAAAATTATATATTAATAAAAAATATAAATTATAAATTATAAATTTAATTTAATTGAAAATAATAAATTAAAAATTATGGCCTTATAAATTAAATTTTTAGTATTGTTAAATTATAAATTATAAATTATAGATTACAAATTTAAAATTATATATTAAATAAAAATTATAAATTACAAGGGTAAAATAGTCTTTTGAACATTTATATTTATCCAGTCCGTCTAACCAAACATTAAATTCACTAAAAATAGTCTAATTCAGACATCTAATCTCATGACTAAACAAACATAGGATACAAATCCAATCCAACCAAATAGTCCGGGGACAATGTATCCCGGGACTAACAGTCCGATGGATTACAATCCCCCCTTATCCAGTTCGTCCAAACAAACACAAGTGTATAAATTCTCAGTGAACACATTATAAAAATATAAATTCTCAATACACACCTCTATATTCCAATTTTACCTTCATTTTCAACTTTAAAACCCTAAGGCTATGTTTGGTTTCAATTTTTTAATCAATTTTTTGAAATTTTTATGAGAAAAATATAAATTAATTTGACAAAAATAAATACCAAAAAATATTTTTTTATTTTTTTGCCACTAAAAAGACGAAACCATATTTAAATAAGAAGTTTATTTATTTATTTTTGAAAACATATTCTAAAACTATATCAAACAAAATTTTTTTTTTTTTTTTTTTTCCATTCGACCACTAATCTTTTACTGTCATTGCCGTTACTTTCAACCCTCCATCCTAGATCTCCACAGTCAACATTAAGTGATTCGTGGTGAGAGACTTGTAGAAATGTATGATTCATGGTGGAAAGTGATTGCCGCGGATAAGAAAAGAGATGATAGGAGGGGATGGCGGATAAGAGAGGTGGAGCTGGTGATAGAGAATGGTTATGGCATTTTAGAAATAGGGTTTGAGTAGAAGAAAATGAGAGTATTATGATATTTTTATTTTAGGACAAAATTGTATTAATGAAAATTTTTATTAAGTGTGTGAACTGAGTGGAATTAGTATGTGGAAATAGAATTATCCCTCTCATAACCCAAGCATTTTGAATTCTATTATTACTAATAAATATAATTATTTGTAATAAACGTTAATATTGATTATTTCTCATTGTTAGATTAAGGGGGGTTTTTTTATAGTGAATTTTTAAAAAAAAATTAAAAAAAAAACTTAAGTTCTAGATTCTACTCGATGACAGAATTTTTTTTTAAAAAAAACTATTTTAAAAAAAAGACAAAATAAAGTAAAAAATAGTGGACTTTTTATGCTTATTTTGCCGTTTAAAATTTATTTTCGAAATTTATTTTTACATAAATTACTTTTTAGATCTGTCTAAACACAGACCGGAAAAGTGACTAATTTTGATGTAATTTTGAAAAAAAAAATATCACTAAAGACAAAAATATATATATTAAAAATTAAAAATATGACTTATTTGAAAGTTTCCCAAAGCCTCAAATCATATTGCAATCTAATCAATCTACACCTAGATAACACAACTCAAATTAATTTTCTTATTATATTTTATTTTTCTAATTTTTTTTTATACATATATTATTTCTTTTTATTTTTAAAAAGGTGTGATGCATTGGTAGAACAACTCAATAGGCAACTCATAATAAACTTATTTTTGTTGTTGAATTCAAGCAATCCAAAGATAAAGTTGGACTTCAGCGTAGGCAAGTTCAAATTTTAGCAAATTTCTCTATACTTTAGATTGAATTTAGACTATCATCAAGTCAACTGAGCTCATTAGAGTTGCATCCCTAGATCGAATTCTATTGTGAATAAACAGCATTAACCTTACTTGTTCAGTCTTGAGATGCATATTAATCGGAAATGGAAAAAGTGCATGCTCTTGTGGTTAAAGCATGACATGTTTGGCGAATCATAGTCCAAATCTCATTGATTATATGTAATTATTAATTTCTTGACCTTCTAAAATCTTTATCTATCTTATTAACAAGAAACTAAGGGTTGGCCAAGTGGATGTAACTTGAGACTTGGGGGTGTCTCTCTTCAGATTTCAGGTTTAATTACTATTACAGTTCCGTTACAAGGCCCGAAATACCCAACGGCTCGAATGGCTCGAAATGGTTTCTGAGCGAAATTTTGATGCACGTTCTGCACAAAGTAATGAAATGAAACAAAAAACATCTTCATCAACAAAAAAAAAAAAAAAAAAAATCATAAAAGAAGAAGAAAGAAGAAGAATCAGATCCAGATCAACCCAAAAACATCTTCATCAACAACATCTTTATCATCAACACATTATCAACTAGAAAAATAAATAAATATAATCAGAAAAAAGAAGGGGAAGAAGAAGAATCAGATCAGCCCAAAAACATCTTCATCATCAAACATCATCAACTAGAAAAAAAAAAAAAAAAAAAAATCAGAAAAAAGAAGAGGAAGAAGAAGAATCAGATCCAGATCAGCCCAAAAACATCTTCATCAACATCATCATCATCAACACATCTGATTCAACTCCAACCCAAAAAAAAAAAAAAAAAAAGAATCAGATCCAGGTCCGATTCAACTCCAGCTCCGATAACCGCCATGACCGTCTTCTTCTCTTCCTCCTCCTTCTCCCCATCTTTTCTCTTTCTCCTCTCTTCCTCTCCTCTTCTCTTCTCTCCTTTCCTTTCTCTCTCTCGCTTCTGTGTCTCTGTTCAAAAACAGGAAAAGGAAGAAAAAGAAAAAAAAAAAAAGCAAGAAAAGGAAGAGAAAAAAAAAATGAAACCTAAAACGACGTCATTTTGGTTTCGAGCCAAATTCGAGTCATTGATTTCGGGCCCTCAAACAATTTTCTTACTATTAGTGTTATCAACACCTTGGAACCACGCCCACAGGCTATGCCTAAGATTTGTCGGATCTACGTACGTGGAGGGGGGCAACCTACGTAGATCCTGAAATTAATTAAGGTGTAGTCTGGATACCTAGTCATAAAAAAAATAAAAAAATAAAAATCTTATTACAAGGGTATTGTGGTTTTGTTAGTCGGCTTAATAGCTTGCTTGGTCCGATGGTTCATATTGCTGGTCCTGCCACCCTTACCTACTCAAATTCTGAAACAAAAAAAGTAGTTTATGTTGCATGTGTTTATGGATGAACAAGATTCAAGCCAAGGAAATTGTTGAATTTGCTAGCAGTGTAAAAAAGAACAGCACTGAATCTTGAGAAAGAAAATGTAGGGATTGTTTTCTTTCGTAGTGATACCGCTATTAAAGAAGGAGATCACACAATTTTCTCTCCCAAATCCCCCAAATGTATTTCGGATCGATATAAAAAAATACAGCAGTGCTACATAGTTCTAATTAGAGCTGCACTACAGCAGCTCTAATAAGCTAGCGCAAATATATAAAAAAAAAAAAAAAATTTAAAAAATAGTGAGGTAAAAGACAAAACATGAGGAAGAAAAAGACAAATTAATGCTTCATTAGAGCTCTCTTTTTAAAGGTCTAACTCATTTTTCAAAAAAATATCATTCATAAAACAAAAATGATTCATTCAAACAATTCATGCACATAATTTGCCATTAAAAAATGCCATTCAATAGTTCTCCTTTCTTTGACTTTGCAAAAAGTGGTTGTCATCACTCACTTCCCATTAAAAATCATAGAGATAACAAACTTTCACCATGCTCCAATTTATAAAAATAAATTAGGGGGAAAAAAATATTGTTTAATCAAAACAAACGTTCTTAAGAATGAGTTAGCGGTGAAGAGTCCAAAAAAAATAAAGATAGAATTAAAGTTGTTAGAAAAAAATTCATGATCAAACTATTGTTACAATTTTTTATTAAGTAAAAATATTATGCATTAATTTGTACAAAAAATTATAGAAGGCAAAATGATAAAAAAAATAAAATAAAATAAAATAAAAATGAACCATGATGTCCGGTTTGCCATTGAGCAAAACTTTTTAGATTTGCTTTTGAAAAAACGAAAAGTCATTGATAAAAGTAATTGATAAAAATAAATATAAAAATATTTTAAAATTTTTTTAAATGATAATTTTTTTATTTATTTTACTAAATTAATTTTTAATTTTTTAAAAAAAATTCCGAAATAAATTTTATTTATTTATTTATTATTGTAAGGGCTTAGAAAATGAAATCAAGCATGGTGGAAATAACTAAAGCAGGTTTATGGTTTAAAAAAGAAAATTAGACTAAACAATATTTATTTATTTATATTTTAAGAAAATGAAAGGGAATAATAGACTAAACAATATTATTTATTTATTTATTTATATTTTAAGAAAATGAAAGGGAATAAACTCGTTGGTGTGTTTACTAGTTACACTCTTTTTGGTGGGTCGGTCCATTCCCATTCCCCAAAAGCAGAAAAAGGCTTCACCGACTCTCCTTCACTGAGCGTGGACTCACCTTTAAAAACATTAATTTTAATTAATTTAAAACAATGAAATTAGACATTATGATTTGGAATTGATATGTGAGTCCATAAATTCCAGTCAGACTGAATTATTTAAGTCTGTTTATTAAACAGGTTATAGTTTATTAAATATGTTATACTTGAAAATATTTTATAATTTATTTTAATTTGAAAGTTTGTGTTAGATTATTTATTGTAACTTGTGCATATATTTTATCAGACAAAAATATTTAAAATAAGTTGATTATTTACAATTTGGGGCAAAGATATTTTTAATTTCTGCTTTCTGATTATTAATTTTTAGACAATTCTTAAGTGTGCAAGTGCATATCATATGTACTTACGTAAATTTTTACAAATACACGTGAGTTATCTCATAAAATTATGTAAATTTTTATAAATATACATAAGTTAACTCATAAAAATTTGAAAAATTACAACTTATCTATATTTCTAAGAACTCACATAAAGATTCAAATAAGTTATATTAAACAAGGCGATGGTCTTTTTGAGACTCTATCTAATCCAATTATTAATATATATTTTATTTCTAAATACATGTTTATTAGTGTATATAATACATACATAATTTTTAAATTTTATTTTTGTTTGAATAAAAGAATGCATCCGAAAAGGTTTGAACCCAACGTTTTAGTGTCAACTCAATACAAAACTAAATCAGTATGTTTGGTTTGAGTTTTTTAGATTAAATTTTTTGAAAATTGAGTTTTTTGATTTTCGTATTTTTTTGTTTTTAGTAAATATTTTTAAAATTTTAAACATTTTTTATTTTTATTTTTTTAGATGTACATTACTTAGATGTATCTAAAAAGTAAAAAATTTGTGAAAAAATATTTTAAAAAATTAAAAAATACATAAAAATATAAAAAATGTACTGAATTCTCGTTTTTTTTTTTTGTATTTTTGGTATTTAGTGAATTTTTAAAAAGTTTTTTTTCACAAATTTTTTACTTTTTAGGTATATTTATGTTAGCTATATCTAAAAAGTAAAAAAAAAAAATTGCTTAAAATATTAAAAAATTTCAGTAAAAACAAAAAAATATGAAAAACGAGAAAGTAGAATTTTCTGAAAAGTGTTTTTTGAAAAACCTAACCAAGCAAGCTGTATAATATTTTGTTTTAGAGAAATTCTATGGTACACACCTCTGGGTATTTCTCTTTAAATTTATTTTAATATTTGTACTTATTGGGATGACTTGAAATTTTAATATCAAATTAAAAATAAAAGTTTGAGACACATGTTTGTTTTTTTAATATATTACAATCACAATAAAAATCAAGAAGTTTTTAGTTTAAGATCTATGATATTTAGGATTTTATAAGATAAAGAACATGCAACATTTTCATAATAGTTGGGGTTTCTTAACATTTTCTTAGCTATTCACAAAGAAATTTTAGTTTTACAAAGAAATTTTAGAGAAATGTCTTTGTGACGAGCTAAGCAAAAATTTCTCCAATAATATTATTGAGGAACCTTAACTAATAAGAAAAAACATATTGGACCTTTCTTACTATCCAAAATTAAAGAGGAATGTTTCACTAATTTTTCTAAAAAATATATATAATTAGTATAAAAACAATTCTTAAAACATGTCTATAAGGAATATAAAAACAATGGAAGATATTTGAATCCCAAATCTCTAAGGTTTATTTTGAGAGTTAGTTAAAAAAAAATTTAATTTATTGACTAAAAATAAATTTACAAAAAAAAAAATAATAATAATAATGTTACAAAAAATTGTTTGTCTAATACATTTTTGGAAAAATTACTCATAAATCTCATATAGAGAAATGTTGCTCCATTTAGTCCTAGGGTTTTTTCGTTAAACCATTTAGTCCTCTTTATATTTTGGTATGTTGTTTCTGTTTGAATTATTAAATTCTAATTTACTTCTTTGCCCTTATTTGTGATTTGAAACAGATTTTGTGGTGGTGTATGCATAAGGTATGGTTTAACATTACTATTTTTATGGGAGAGAAATTACGTGACCCTGTTTGGGAGGTTTGATGTTTCCTTAGTTGATGTGTTTGTCCCGAATGTGATTTTGGTGTGTATTGCTTCAAATTTGCATGTGGATGACTTTGCGGGGCTTCTTGTTTTTGGGTTTATTCATTTGAGGTGTTGTTCGTCGTTCTCTCAGGTTGGTGTCATTTCAGTGTTCTGTTTTGGTTTGCGATGGGTTTTTGGATTCCAGTTTGGGGTGTTTGTTGGATCATTTTTGTGTGATGTTTGTGGTGTATATTTTGTTGTTTGAATTTGTTTTTTTTTTTTTTGGGTCCTTATTGTGGTTGAAATGTATGTATGGTTTTCCGGCGATTAGGTGTTCGTAACATCTTTTTATCATGATGTTCAACGTTATTTCGGTTCATTTAGTTGTGATTGTCTTTCAATTTTTGACATAAAATAGTGGATTATGAGGCTATTCCGATTTGGGTTCGTATTGGCATTAGGTGTTGACGATTTCGTGTGTCATTGGCCAAATTTCAGTGCTATGCAACATTGCGACATGGTGATGTTGTATCTGTACAATGTTTACTATACATTCAGAAGATTTTGTTTGCATTGGATACCAATGCACATTCCCATATGAACAGTTATATCCATTAATATACACATGCAATGTTGTTTTGGTTGTGTCGTTTTTTTTATTTATTCCCCCAGGTATGGAGTTTGTGATGCTGCTGTTGTGTACTTTCAGGCAAACAAATGTGGTGTTTTAGCTTCATCAAACATTGACATTTGCACAGTTGGTCCATGGTGTCTGTGACAAGTTTGATGGATTGGACCCGACATTGGTGTACTTCTTTTTCACCATTCCTGGATACAGTAAGTTCAAGGTTGATTGTGATGACGATGTTCAAAAGATGTTGTCCCTTGCGAAGTCTTTCGACCTTGACCATATGAATGCGTTAATTCAAATGCGGAGTTATGGGGCAAGCGTTGAATGTGGCATCTCAGGTTCTCCTAATGATGAAGTGTGTGACACTATGAATTGGCCGATGTGTGATATTGAAAACCAAACGAATTTGTTATCATCATATTGTCCTCATAAATCGAATACATTTTTGTCTATCGGATAGACATTTGGTATTACATATGTTGATCAATCCTTTGGGAGGACGGAGCTAAAGAATTCCAGACAATACTCAGCAAGTACGCAGTCGAATGCGGGTTTCAATTTAAGTACGTTAAAAATGATTCACTACGGATAACCGCTTTGTGTAAGTTTGTAACATCATCAAGGTATGCTTGGTTGGTTCATGCAAGGGTGTCTGTATCAAACAGGGTATTGCGCTTGAAGAGGTTCAATAGCGTGCATTCTTGTGGTGCTACTGTACAGACTTACAGGAACCCACGGACTGGGTCAGAGTTGGTGTCAGAGTTGGGCTCTGCTGCTGATCCTGGAGCAGTAGGGGCTCTGATGTGAGGATCGGAAGCTGGTGGTTTTTTGTCATGTTGTATTATTGTTTTGCTAGTTCTTGGTTAGTTTTTACTTAGGTGTGGCTGTTTTGGGTGTTTGTGGCTGGTTCCTCACCAACTTTTAATGGTGTGTTAGCATATGATTGGGCGGTCTTATTGGTGCCAACCTAGTTGGGATTAATTTGGCTCGCTATGATGCTTTTTGCACTCATCCTCTTTTTCCTTTATTGATGTATTACTTTTCTGCTTCATCAATAAAGTTTATTTTCTTTACTGATCAAAAAAACTATTTTATATTATCGAAATACATGATAGATATTTATTTTTATTATTTCTTAATAATTATCTCTAACAAGATAATTAATCATGAGTATTTATATAAACAGTGATGCAAAATAATGACCTAACATTTTTTTTTAGTGCTCTTGGGTTGTAAGCCTAATTTTCAACGCTTTTAGGGCAATAGTCTAAGCTTTATTCTTTTGAAGTCAAAAAATAATAACAATTTAAAAGATTATATTATTCCTACTTATATCTATCTATCTATGCTACTTATATGTTCACGTGTCATTCTTTTATTTGTCCAAATGTTATCTATATATCCACATAATTTACTTATTTTTTCATATCACCACCACCAACCATTGCCATCATTGGCCACCTTTGGCGATTGGCTGGTGGTGATTTGGCAACAGCCGAGTAAAAATAGAAAAAAAATATTCTTCAAAATAATAATTTATTTTTTTCGCCAAATAATTCCATTAATTATGTTTCTCTCACAACAAAAAACAAAAAAACAAAACAAAACAAAACAAAAAAATAAAAAATAAAAAATAAAAAATAAAAAATAAAAAATTCAATTTTTAGAATTACTGCCATGTATCTGTAGAAGTAGACCTATTGCCGATATGTTTTTGGCAAAATTTACTTTATCTCCTTATGGTTTTGCCTCAGAACACTTTACCCTCTATGATTCAAATATAGGCAGAGAACTCCTTTATAGTTTTGGATTAAAGTGCTACGGTTAATTTTTTTTCATTAAATATAACAGAAGGAGTGTCACACTCTCTCAGATTAAGAGTGAGTAATGCAAAAGTTCTAAGTCAAAGTCAAATATCAATAATACCCTCATATTCATCCTATTCTTCAAATTAAATCTTAATTCTAACCAAACCCTAATTATAATTGTCATCTTTTATCAATAATTTAATTTAATTTAAAATGTAATTAAATGAGAAATTGGATTAAAATAAATAGTAGATTAAGATAATTTATTGTAATAAATTAGAGTATTAGGTTAATATATATGCATATATATATATATATGCATATGCATATATATGTAAATATTTAATTAAAATGTTATTAAATAATAAATTCAGTTAAAAATTAAAAATTAGATTAAGGTAATTTTATGATTTAATTTTATGGTAATAAATTAAGGCATTTAGGTTAATTTATGATTTAATTTTTTTTAATATATTTAATTAAAATGTTATTAAATAAGGTAATTTTATAATTAGGGTGCTTAGTTTAATTTATGATTTAATTTGTTAAATTTATATTCATTTGTTTAATTAAAACCGTTATTAATAAGATAATTTTATGATAATAAATTAGGATATTTAGTTTAATTTATGATTTAATTAGTAGTATATATATATGCTTATTTTGAAATTTTATTAAATAAGAAATTAGATTAAAAATTAGAAATTAGAAATTATATTAAGATAGTTTCATGGTAATAAATTAAGGTGTTTTGGTTAGTCTTATGGTTTAGTTTATGGTAATTTTTATTTAATTTAAAATGTTATTAAATAAGAAATTGAGTTAAAAATTAAAAATTAGATTAAAATAATTTTATAAACTTAGGGTGTTTCGTTTACTATGATTTTATTTGTTGAATATGTTATTAAGATAGAAAATTATATGCATTAGAGAAGAGATAAAGAAAATATATCATAGGGTTAGATAATTTTGCCCATACTCTTAACAGAGTAACTTTTACACTTTAGTCCAAAATTGTATAAAAGTTCTTTACCTATATTTAAACTATACTATGATAAATTGTTTCGAGTCAAATCCATAAGAGAGTAAAGTGAATTTTGCCTAATTTTTCTTAAGCACTAAAAATAAAAAAAAAAATAAAAAAATCAATATACTTTCTTTTATATTTTTGTGTTTCACAAATATTTTACTTTTTATGTGCATTTAGGTTAAGTATATTTAAAAAGTAAAAAAATACATAAAATAGTAAAAAAATTACTAAAAATAAAAAAAATATATAAAAAAAAAACTCAATTTTCAAAAAGAAAAATATTTGGTCCAATAGAGGGAGTTCGACTATGCTTGAATGACATGACCGGATGACTTGCGTCATTTCTGTCTATCACGATTGTCATCATTGTCAACTGCAACTGCCATCCTTATCAACCGGTGTATCAATCAAAATCTGCTCAGATGACCGGTATCTTTCCATATGACCGACATCTTCTCAGATAACTGACCGGATGATCGTTATACACAAATTTACACAATTCAAACTAGATCAAGAAAGTCCTCTCTCTCTCTCTCTCTCTCTCTCTCTCTCTCGCTACCGCGAGAGCCTTTCTCTCTAAACTCTTCCAAGGTTCCGTCGGAAGAGCGCCGTTTAGGGAGGGAGAGGGCCCGTCGGCGGCCAGCCACCTCTTCCTCCTTCCTTCTCCCCCTGGTTTTTCTTTTCCTTGTTGTAAATAAGTTATGGGAGTTTGTCTTCCCACTTCTCTTCCTCTATGGGAGGTTTTCTTCCCCTCTTTGTGGATGTTTTTGTTGGGCTTCCCTCTCCCCTTCCCGCCAAAGCTAGATTTACCTTGTTTTCCCATTCGCCGCCTCACGCCGGAGTCGCGTTCAGCATCGCGCCACCAGATCTGCTAGGATCTAGACCACCTCCATAGATCTGGCCTTGTTTGGGTTTGAGGTCAAGCTTAATCTTATTTTTGCTTTGTTTTTTGATTTTTTTTTTTTTTTTTTTTTTGGGAGTCCTTTGGTGCTTAATTATAGCCTACACTTTACACTCTCTGTGGTTGTTATCTATGATTTTTTCAGACATGCTCTAACGTCGATTTGATTGGCTTTGCTTTCGTACTATAAGTACGAACACTGACGTGCGCCTGGATAATTTTCATAATTTTTACCTTTGTATTTATTATAATATTTTTATTTTATTTAGTGTTTGCTCTTGATAGTTGGACTCTCTAAGTGCGTTTGGCTATCCTTAATAGAAATTTCCTCTAATCAAAAAAAATAAAAAATAAAAAAAACTAGATCAAATTCGATACATGTATTATTACTGTTTCAGAAAAATCAACCAAAAACCAAGCAGGATGGATTGTTTTGAATGCGCGTGGGATCTGCTCACACCAGTTGTTGACTGTTTAATGTTTGCTTTAAATTTGTTTTTTAAGTAGCAAAAGATGTTTGTTTGGTTAGGTAATCACTGATTGTTGTGTTTAGCTGTTTCTATTATTGCCTCTCCTTTCTCCACCTGTTCCTTTTTCCCTCTTCCCCTCTCTCTATCCACGGTTTTCTTGCCATCCAAACAAATTTCTTCGGTGATTTTGGAATTTTAGCTTCTGGGTTTCATTTTTGTGTTCAAATGGTTTTTTATCCAAGTGGGTTTCTGGGTTTTCTTGTTATGCCTTTTTAATCTTTGCTTTTTGGGTTTTCTTGATGGGTATTTTCACTGACCCATCAAGAGATTGAGTTTTTTTCTTGGATTTTGGAGAGAGAAAATGAAGGATTTTGCTGGAACTCCTGGAACCATCACTGGGCTTGTCCTAAGGATTTCTCAGTGTTTGTTTGCAGCTGGTTCAATTACTTCTATGGCATCTACTAACAGCTTCTTCAATATCACAGCTTTCTGGTATTTATTTTCTCTTGATCACTCATTGATTTTCTTTTTCTTTTCATTTTTTTCCTTTAACCTAGTTTGTTGGTATGATTAACAGAGGACGTGTATTTCTTTTTCTCATAATTCTTTAGTTATTCAAGTTCACTCATGTATTTTCATCCATCAAAAAGCAGTTATAGTATGATTTTTGACCATTTCATATTTGGGATTGTTTTGTAAAAGATTGATTCTGAAGAAGAATTAGACAATAATAACAGAAGAAAAGTTAAATTTGTGTGGAATGCTTAATCAACTTGGGCTTAATTTACTATGTGGATGTGATTAGACCCTATTGAGATCTTCTAATTGTGAACTTGACAATGCTGCAATACATGAAGCAATGTTATGATTATTAAGTTACCAAGTGCAATTCTTCACATTTAGGTAAGAGAAAACATGTAAAGATCCAAAATCATCATCATTTGTCAGGCGCTTGATAATGCTAGCAGCAAATGATTTCCTTTGCCTCTAATTTGACAAGAGCTTCTATTTAGCTTAGATATTGATCAATCACTATGCCATGAGCAAACATTGTAGATTTTGTTCCCCAAACTATCCCTTCCTATTTCCTCTTTGCAAAGGCCTGCCGAGGTCAACCGACTGGGCTAAGGCCAAGGGAGAGACTGCACCCCCTTCCTTTGGTAGTTTCTTGGCTTCCCAAGGATAGCGGTAGCTGGGGCAAGGCCCACTTTCTTTGCTCTGCTAATGAGAGATAAAGTCAGAGGGAAAAAACACGCTCTCTCTTTATGGGATCCAAAAGTGGACAGCGCATAGCATTCTCTGGGCACATAGGATCAAACGTAAAGCAGCGCTTTCTTGGCAGAGTTTTAGGCGGAAGGAGACTTTATGGCTTGTTGGAGCTGCTGAGCATAACGAATTGAAGCCGAAGGCAGATCAAGTTGCCTGACTCAGTTAGCCACTCCAGTACATTCTCAATTGAGAGGTCAGGGATCAATCCTTGTCTTCGGGAAAAAATTTATTGTTTCTTTTCTATTAGGGGGCTCTTTCTTAAGTTCTTTATTTCTTCCCCTATTATGGCGCTCTTTCTTGGATTGATATTGTTGGTGTTGGGCTTGCAAATGGTGTGTGTTGTTGGACTTTCTTAAATAGGTAATTGTTCAATTTGATGTAGTTCTCTTGATATGGGTAAATAATCTCCTACCGGTTGACAAAAAAGTCCTGCCTATGTTCAAATGAACATATAAATAAAACTAGTTTCACTGGCATAAGTTTGTTACCCTTTCTACCCTGTTTGCCCTTAGGGGAATATATTGGGTAAAATTGGCCCTTACTCTATCCTTCCTAAAACTAGGAATGGCCGGTCAGTTAACAACCACATATTGGAAAGACATTACATTACCTATCTTGTGATTTTATCCCATATTACAGGAGGTCATCGTCATTGCCATTTACCTATGTAAACCAACGAATCGTTAAAATGAGGAGTTTGGCTGATAATTGCCTAGGGTTTTTTCAAATATAAATATAATGTATATATTTATATTTATTTTTTGATCAATTATGAGGGGGGGGGGGGGGGGGGGGAAGAAAAAAAAAAAAAAAGATCTTGTAGTGTGTATTATTATTACTACTGTCTTTGCTATATCAGCAACTACAAATTCTTAGGTGCGCTAATGCTTATCTTCCAATTGACTTTATGGTTTCATGATATTTATGCTTTTTCTTGGTTATGGAGCTTACTGGTTCCAGCAAGTATGTCCTTCTAAGGAAGTGTTTAAACGAATTTGATAAGCATAAAACATGAAACATTAAGAGCAGAAACATAAAACAAAAGAAAGATAACGATGTTTGCTCTGTCCATGCAGGCTAACAGAAAACAAAATTTTATCATTTTTTTTTGGATCCTGAAAAACCACAATTACAACAAACTAGGGGAAAACCTAGAAGAAACAAACAAACACAAGATCAAAGCCAAAGCCAAAGCCAAAGCCTAAAACAAATAAAACTACAAAACAAAAGAAGACAACAGAATCTGCAAACTGGAGAAACATATCTGCATTACTGTAACAAAAAGCCAAAAAAAGGCTACAAGTTACCCAAAAAAAGTTTTTCGATCCTCTTATAAAAACTTTTGAGGGTGGCACTAATAGCATGCTTTTACTAGTTTTACTAGTTGTGTGCTTCTATTTGTTAGAAGTTTTGAATCAATTTATTCCTACACATTTTCTGCTGCCAAAACCCTAAACCCAAACAATGTCAACTGGTTAAATTTTATGTTCTTTGTTTCCTTTTTACTTCATAGGGTCTTTTGTGCTGCATCCTAGAAATGATCAGTTATTGAGGCCCAACATTTGGATAGCTCTAGTACTAACTCCTGAAAATTTATTGATCTGAGGTGGCTATGCTGACCCTCTTTATCATTTTACTCTAAATAGGGCCATATATATTTGAGAAATTATGTGTAAAAAGATATCCATTTTAAATTCCTCGACCTGCCAATTTTGCATATCCTGCTAACTCCTTGCTATACTATTAATTTGAACAGTTCACTTTCGTCAGTGCAAATAATGGTTCTTTATTGCAATTTGCACGTGGAAACCATCTTAACTGAATGGTTCTCACCTTGTAATCATTACTACTAATGACTGTTCTTTTCCGATTTTGTCATTTCATGTCTGGCCAGTGATGCTTTACTGGATAGAGTGTTGGGCAACTAAAAAAGATATGCATAAAATGAGTGTAGCACCTATTGAAGATAAATGAAGAGGATATATGTTAAGATGGTTTGGTCATTTATAACGAAGGCCTATAGATGCAACTATAATAAAGAGTGATAGAATCACCATAAATGGAGATGCTAGGGGGAGAGGAAGATATAAGTTGATATGGGATGTGTTAGTGAAAATTTATATAAATTTATTTAATTTAACTATGCCCTTGATATAGCTGAATGGCGAAAAAAGATTTACTTAGCCAACCTTACTTGATTGGGACACAAAGCTTAGTTTGGTTTGGTTATATCTGGCCACTCACCCATCTAACTTCTGCATTTTAATACCTTTCATTTTATGAACTTGTATTTGTAACTGTTAAGCATAACGTGAAGTGAAAAGCAAATGGTGGTTTACTTTTATTTGATAACACTCCCTCTAAATAGAAGTAAACACTTTGTGCACAAAACTCCAAAATAGACGACTTGCCTTTTTCTCGAAATGAATAATTTACCTAATTGATAAAAATAGTTGCTCAATTTTGTTAATTAAAGCACATTATTTTTATTCTAATTTTGTTAATTTAAGC
>JAPPVO010005999.1:0-19583 GCA_030407325.1 Camellia japonica | reverse complement strand
AGCGAGCTGATGAAACAGTAAAAGTACTGGTTGCAGAATTTTTACGCGCGATGGTCGCCGATGCTCGCTCGAGCGGAGCCCTGAATAAAGGTGCTCGCTCGAGCGAGGAATCCTTCGCTCGAGCGAAGAAGCAAAATCTGGAATTTCCAGATTTGTCTTCCAAGTTCGAACCAAGCATTCAATCATCCAAAACTCGACCTCTTGGCCCCAAATTCTGGAAAATACATCTACATTCAATGTATAACAAGTTTCAAAAGCCAATTTACACATGCAAGGGCCAAGAGTTGGTCAATTAAAGCCATTTTTCAAACCCATTTCAAGAACATTTTGTAAACATGCAATGCATGAGCTTTAAACCAAATTCAATCTTCAAATCTTGCTCTATTGAGCTCAATAGTTGGAAAACCAAATGAAAACATGGTCTTTGATAAAAACATGAGCATGCATGAACATTTCATCATGGATTCAACTTCAAAATGCACCAATCCAAGCATGCATGCATCCATGGAGTTCCAATTCAACATTTATGAACTAATCATGACTTACTTCCCTATAATCATGATACATGCAAGATGGAACTTAAAAACAACAAGAAGATGATGATTTCACTTACCTAAGGCTCAATTTCAAGGTAAGGAAGTTAGATTATGCCAATTTACACTTTTAATCCCTCAAATTCCAAGCATGCAAGATGAAATCCTCCAATCTCCTACTCTCTCTCTCTAATTTCGGTGTAGGCAGGAATAGAGCTGGTGAAATGTTGTTTTACTAAATGTATAAGGCTCGCTACAAGATTAGACAAAGGTCCACTCAATGGCAAAGTGGTAATTACGTCAAACTCTTTAATTGGCTTTAATTAATCTAATTTAATCGTTCCTAAACAATTTTCAGATAAATATACCATTAAATCACAAATATTCTCGTGATTACAAAACACTAAACGGTTTCTAAATCGGCCGTCGATAAGGCCTTCAATTAGCAGTTTAAACATATAAATTAAAACACAAATCAATCAATCAAACAGATGCAATATGCAATATAATAAATAAACTCATTCAATTTCAGCTTCAATTTCAATCAGTCCATTCAGTACTTCAGTTAATTCGATTATCAGTCATTAGCGGTCCAGTTTAGCAATAATCAGTATATAATTCAGTGGTTATACGGTAATCGGTACGAGGGTTGTTACAGTATGACTATTTTTTAATGTGAATATTTACATTAATTGTGATTGTTGTGAGTAATGCATGGTTAATTTTGTCATGTTATTTTGATATTATAGAGATAATGTGAACATTCAAATTATTTATAATTGTTTGTTATTATATGCATATAACCATTGACTAATTGTGCATTGTGGTAAATACAATGTTAATGTGAACATTCATATGTCTATGTTATATTATTAAGATGCACAATATGTTGTGACTAAAATATCACATTGTTATTTAGGCTTGTATGACTATTTCTATGTGAATATTAATATTTATTAAAGATGTGATAATCACAATACCAATGTGAACTTTCACGCCATGTAATAATCATGTAAATATCTTGAAAACTCATACAATAATTAGTGATATGTGAATGTAAACATTCACATTATGCAACAATCATGCAATCATCAGTTTACATTGCACATCATGCAACCATCACATGTTTCTAATGTTGAAGTTTATATCACCAAATAGAAAACATTAAAATCTAATAATTTACAACAATAATGACTTCAGAGGATGTCACGCCCCGTATTTTATTACTCGGATAATATTACCAATATTCATTAATCAAGTCTATTTACAAATGTCAATTCATCATTTAATGAAATGATGAATAATTAAATATACATATTCCCTCTCGTGATACAACAATGATATTTTCATACAAATAAAGAAATGCCCTGAGACTTACAATAAAAGAGATGACACTAATCTTTACAAAAAAAATAGCACTCAGCCAAACAAACAAATGAAGTAGTACAATCTATCACTACATTACACTTATGAAATAGTAAAACCCATTGTTTGATCTCAATTGCACAACTTTTTCTAAAATTACTTAACCAACATGATATTTACATCAAATAAATATGAAATATGCCCAATAGTAACATTTTCAAGGTTATGAGTTTGAAAGTCCACATTTCACATTTTTATAACTTAATCATCAACATATCATCTTTCATAAAATATCATGAATATAACACTTTTAGAGTTTTTAATCCCAAAACAACTCTATAATCTCAACTTAAGCATTTACTCAATATTCATTAACACAAATTTATTTTTCTCAAAAATAAATTCCAAATCAAAGATAAAAAAAAATATTTCAACTTAATATTTCAAAATAAATCATCTAATCATAATATGATGTAGATACAATCCATACAACTATTAAAATTAAATTTTTAGATTTTTAGCAACAAAATTTCAACACAAGGTGGTCTTCCAAATCAACTTCAAAATACCACTTTTTTTAACATTCCAACATAATTATTCTTCAAAAATTACCTAACAAAAATCTGAAAAAGAAAATATATATATATATATATATGCAATACCTCTTATAATAATATATTTTCTCAAAATAATCCTAACATAACTTTAATGTAAAAATATAAAGAAAATCCCTACCTCAAATATGAAGAAAAGCTAATCCGAAAATGCAAACATCACCCGATCATGAATCTGAGAATACCATTACGAAGATCACGACGAGCTCTCCAACCTTCATTTACAACACTTTTGCAAAATCTCACTCTAAGGACTCCCATTTGAAACTCAAAGATTGAGCAATAATGGAGGAAAAGAAGAAAGAGAGAGAGAGAGAGTTGGGTTCACTGCCACCCAACCAAAGCAATGATATGAAAATGAAAATGGATGGAAAATGATGGTAAGGATAAAAGGGGGAGCAACCCACGTGGGTTTGCTTCCAAAGCTTGGCTTTTCCAAAAAATATATATATATATATATATATATAACTTTTGTAATAATATCTTAGAATTTATAATATAAATTATAAAATGATATAATTTTTCTCAATATAAAATATAACATTTTTGTATATCACAAAATATAATATTTTACTCACTATGAAATATGCACTCATTTCATTCACTATAAAAATATATAATTTTTCACCATATGGTATCCGCCATAAATTCAACTTTCACAAATATTTATTATAATCACATATAATAAATAATAATAACTTACCAATCACATAATTAAAATAGAGCAAATAATTAAACATGAATCATAAACAAATTCAAATTAAATTGAATCTAAATCATGGGTCTCACCTATAAGTCAAACACGGTCCAATTATATACCAAAATAGACCCAACAAATTTATCTCAAATCCTGGTCCAAACACCCAAAACTCAATTTCAAATTCTGCTATAAATTAAACTGAACACCAATCAATCCGTGAATTTTCATAAAATAAATACTCATCATTAAATTCTGAAATTTTTATCCAACGTGCTAGACTCATAAGGGAACAACATAAAAAAAAAATTCATAATTTTCTGAGATCGGGAACTATTTTTAAAAAATACAAAACTGAACTATTTTCGCACAGAATTTACACAACACATCAAATCAAAAATTTGCTTGATTAAATTATGCACTGGCTATTAAAATAAAAAAAAAATCTGGGTCATTACAGTGGATGTGTACATTCACATTCACAAAAAATATCCAATCAATAAGCATACACATATACAGATATATAATACCATATCAATTCATCTCGAAACAAAAGTCGAATCCAACTTTAATAAATTATTGAACAATTCCGAACATACATCCCTACCAATGCATACCTATATATAGTTGCAAAACAAAAACGGTGCTAATCTTGCCCTTTCAATATTTGAATGGAAGAAAATAGAGTTTTCAAACTGCAATAATGAAAAAATATAGAGGTTCGAAAGTAACAATGGAAGAACACAGAGTTTGGAACTGCAACAATAGAAGGATGATGATGATGATGACGAGCTCCTTTATGGTTTCTTTCAATTTTGTTTCTTTCTTTAATGATCATCACCCAATTCATTTCTTTGAGTTTTTGTTATTTTGTGATTTTTTCCAATTCTCAAATGGGCAAGTGAGAGAGAGAGAGAGAGAGAGAGAGAGAGAGAGAGAGAGAGGAGGAAGTTTCTTTGTGCTGCAAGATTCCTTTTCAATCATGTTTTCTTGTCAATATTATAATTTAATAATATATGTAGATTTTAAAGAAACCTATCCCATTAATTTTAAAATTGTCAAAACAAAAAAAGAAAACAAAAAGATTACGATTGTATGTA
Organism: Camellia japonica; assembly: GCA_030407325.1. NCBI lineage: Eukaryota > Viridiplantae > Streptophyta > Magnoliopsida > Ericales > Theaceae > Camellia > Camellia japonica. The sequence goes on along the minus strand of JAPPVO010005999.1, from coordinate 15,274 downwards.
ATACTTACTATCAAAAATAGAACAAAGGGTATATTAGTCCCAAAAATATTATAAATAAGGAAAAAACGATCTCTTGGGATATAAGTCTAAACATATGGGACTAGGTGGAACAGAAAAATACTTTGTGCACTTATTGAGCTATAAGTCTTCCAAATGGAATTTATAAATAAATCACTCTTAAAAAATCACAATTTTTTAAAGTGTATCTTAAAAATAAAAAATTGATTAAAATATTTTAAAATTTCACTAAAATTTTAAAAATACATATTGAAAACTTGAAAACTGCTTTGAAAACTCCAAAACTAAATGCAATGATCTGAAACATCACAACAAACAAAGCCGTAAAAATTCCAAACATCACAACCACAATCTAAATAAAATCAAATTATGTATTTTTTTTTTTTTATACATATAGATGAGGCTAAATCAAAAAAGAATCCATTTTTTTTTGGGTAATTACTCACATGTCCTATTATAAGGATATGTGCACTATTAAGTTTCACAAGTGTTTATATAGATCAAAATGTGGCAATTTTTTAAAATTTGTCGCTAGCAGCTAACAATTAGTGATGTTTTCTGTGGCGATTTTTTAAATTTGTTGCTAAAAATTTGGACAAAAAAATATTTTCTAATGGAAAATATTTTCTGTGGAAAACTTTTTCTAAATAATGTTTTTTGCAAAAAATATTTTTCTATGGTTGGTGGTGGTAGCGGTGGAACGAAAGTAAAGGTGAAGATGGAGGTGAATGTAGTAGCATAGTGGTGGAGCGACAACGGCGATAATGGTGACAGTGATGGTGGCCGTCGTGATGGTGGTGTGGTGGTGGATGTGAGAGTGGTGGTGGTGGTGGTGGTGGTGGTGGTATGATGACATTGGTAAAATTTTAGTTTAGAAAACGTTTTTCATCTTTTAAATGTAAAAAATATTTTCTATCCAAATAGGCCTTTTTTCCATTGACCATAGAAAATATTTTTCGTTGACTTTTGTTTTCCATAATACCAACACCAGAAAATACAGAAAATATTTTCTAAAAAAATGTTTTCTGCCCAAAATAAAGACATTTTCTTGTGACAAATTTTTCAACTGTCACTGAAAAGCTAACAATTAGTGGCACTAAAAAGCCAAAGATTCCATTTTCTCTCTACTTTTTGCACATCTTTTGTAAAAAATCAAACAGCCATTCCAAACATACTATTTTTTTTATCTCATATTTTAACTAAAAAGTCAAAAAATTATTAAAATAGCCTATTTCCAAACAACCCATCTTCTTAATCGAGCGTTTCAATCATTTTTTTTTTTTTGGGGGTCTTCTTTTCCTAGAAACCCAATTGTAGATTAGATTTGGTACAATTTTAATTCAAACCCCAAACTTTTAAAAATATAAATTGGGCCTTCAAATTTGGATCTTTTAAGTGACCTACCATTTTCACTTTTTTTATGAACACCATTGTCCCTCTTACTAGGAGTGGGTAAGTATCCAGTCGATCTATTAAAATTGAATGACTCGATCTAATCCATTACAAAATGAATGATTTTGATGGTTTGAGTGGACAAATACATATTTTTTTCTTCAATCTGCCTGAATTCGCACGGATAGCGGATGAGAGGGTACTTAACCCAACCCGATCAACCAATATTCATAAGAAAATGAACTTATACTTTTATACATTGTATGTTAAAAAGAACATTCCATTTATTAATTATATTTATTATTTATGAAATATACAAGTTGAGTATTTATTTTTATTATAAAAATAAACAATCAAAAAATTTGGGCGCAAATTAATAAAAAATTACTGAAAAATAGTTATAAAAAAAAAAAAAAACTCAAAATACTAATCCCCAAACAGTCAAATTAATCCGTATCTACCCGTCAATCCGCACAGTTTGCTCAATCTACATATACTAATGAAGTGAATAAATGGGGTTTGATTTTTCTCAATCCGCCTAAGTTCTCATGGATGATGGATAAGAAATCACCCAACCCAACCTGATCCGTGAGCACCCCTACTTCTTACATCATCCAGTCTCCTTTTATGGTTTTATTTAAAAAGATAATTTGATTAAGAGGTAATTAGAACATGAAGTATGTGGAATGAAAACAATAACCTATAATCAAATTAATAAATACAAAAATGCTAGGTTCCAGGAAAGGGCGCCAGGAAAAGCTGCAGGAAAATTATCTTACCGGTAAGAGACCCATCACGTCAAAAAAAAAAAAATGAAATGTGATGGTCTCTTACCGGTAAGATAATTTTCCTGCAGCTTTTCCTGAAACATTTTTCCTGACACCTAGCATTACTGTAATAAATATGTTTAGATATGTACAATGAGAAGTAAGTGTCTGGAAAGAATAATGTTATATGCATTAATTAGTGTACTAATTAGTATATCAATTGATGATGTGATATAATTTGAAATGTTTTTAATATTTGTAATTTGTATAATAAGTGAGGTCAATAATAATATTATAACTAGTATTAGTATGCGGTCGTGCTACATGTATCAATTAGTGTCATAACTAGTATACCAACACTAGTTATAACATTATTATTGACCACACTCATTAATTACATTACAAATACTAAAAATCTCTTAAATTATGTCACATCATCAATTGATACACTAATTAATATACAAATTAATACATACAGTATTATTCACCGGTTATTAACCGGCCTGGAAATAGTATATCCCGAGTTTTTGGTGTGCCAAAATGGTAGCTCCCGTTACTTGGGTCTCTCGTTTTGGTTTGGACGTGTGAGCTGTTGGAAGAAGTGGAAGACAAACAAGCAAAGAAACCGGTTGATTTGAGTGGTCTCTCAATCTCATTCGCCTCCACGCTCATTTTCATAGTCCAGAATCGTTGGTCCTTCTTCTTCTCATAAAATCTCTCAATCTTTTGTTTTTTTTGATTCGCCAATCGATCTTTGTGCTATCAGATTGGCTCTCGATCGAGCTTTCAAATTTTTAATTCACCGAGATCCATTTCACAAATCGCCGATGAGACTTGCTTGAAGAAGCTGCGAATGCATAGCCAGGCATTGAGTAACCGGCTATCTGGTTCGGCTTTTTGATCTCGAATTTCAGTTGTCACCATGGCTTTAAAGGCACAACAGAATGCTGGCAATGCAATGGACATCTACTTTTCCAGTGCAATTGGAGTAGAGCTTTCTGGTTTGGTTGCGATTTGGGTCTCAGGTTTGCGAATTTTGTCTATTTTGGAGGATTGTTCTAATGATCATTAGCGTAGGGAGCTGCTGGGTAGGGCTGCCACAGTTGGATGGTGTTTATTGAAAGCTAGGACTGATTGAGTCTTCAACCACTCTTGTATTGATCCGAGTTTGGTCGTTAGACAAGCTTCTTCCTATTGGTGGGAAATCAATTGGGCTTTGGACCACAATTTGGGTAGCATTCAGTCCGGATCTTCCACAGATTCATGGTGATTTCTTTGTTGGCAGTAGCATTTCCAGAATGGGACCAGTACTCCTTAACAAGTTGCCCAAATAACGATTCCTCTTTGATCATCATCTTCATCGGCTCATCATACTCTGCTAATTGTCCTGTAAATGTAAATAAAAAAAAAGAATCTTCATTGTATTGCTTATAACGTTTTGATAGATAATAGTTCGTATCAAATATCATTAGAAGGATATGAAAAAGACTCACCATCACTAATTGCAAGCACCATTGCGCAGTCCATCAGAGACTCACAGTCAGTATTCTGTGGGCTACAATGATAATAGTGCATGTGGGGACATATTTTTTGAGTGCCAACACATGACCAAGGTGACACCGAAGTGTCAGCCGAGGTGCCACGTGTCCTGATCATGACGCCGAGGTGATTTCAGCTAAGCCGAGGTTATTTCCAAAGATACCGGAATCCGAGATAAACGAATAAAGGACAAGAGTCCTAGAATGAGGGACGACTTCAGTTTGGGTAAAAATAAGACTCTTAGAGAGTTTATCCCAATCCTACTAAGAGTCCAAGATTAGCAGTAATCCTAAGTCCATTGAAGCTAGGCTTCTATTGAGATTAGGTTTGTGTTGGCTATAAGAGAGAGGCACCATCATGGGTCTAAGGTATGTTTTTATGATTTGAATAGTGAGTTAAGCACTTTTGCTATCTTTGAGAGATAACTGACTTGATCGTCGGAGTGCCCCCTGGTGGATGAACCATCGCTGGAATCTCTTCTTTTTATGACAGGTCGCTTGGGCTTAATCTATTCTGCCAGTGTTTCTCCAACTGAGTTCTAGTTTGGCAATGTGGTCAGAAATTGACTCACACAATTTGGCGCCGTCTGTGGGAAAGAAAGAAGAATAGATGGCCAGTGACGGACAAAAAGAGAATGTTGGGGACGATATCCCTACTGGGAGTACTAAACAAGTTGACCCTAACATGGAGGAAGATGGTTGCAACGAGGAGACTCAGGACCAGAATCACGGAAAGAAATACGTCGGCCAGAAGGGCGATGTACCAAAGAAATCAGATCGAAGCGGGTATTACAACGAGGACGACCTCCAGGTATGGAAAGATAGATGCCTGCGGAGGGACAAAGAGATGAAGGGGATGACGAACAAATTGGCGGACCTGCAAACGGTCGTCAATTTCGTGATGCAAAACAATGTCATGCAGCCATCTTTCCCGCTGCAAGACATGCCGATTCCAGTGGCCAAGAAAAATGCTCAGAAGGAAGGGCATAAAATAGTCCCTATAGCCCCCCAACACACCAGGACCAAGGAGCACTTTCACCGGCCTTCAAGGGAGGTCGGGTGAGGAGAGTCAATGAAGGGAGATTCGCGAAGGACGCATCGGACCAAAGAAGCTGACCCCAAAGAACATCGGCATGTTCAGGGGAAGGAACTTTGCTTCGACGGAACTAACGGAGAGAAGTCCAAGAGGAGTCACAATGACACTGGAAGCAGCGCGCCGAAAAGGCTGAAATCCGGAGATAGCCGAGCTCCTGGACGGACAAAGGAGGATCTGAGGGATTACCTTCAGAGGAAGCAACAAAATTGCGAGGTAACCTCTCCAGTCAAGCCGAGAACGCCGTTTTCGGTAGAGTTGGACAAATTTGAAACCCCGAAAAGGTTCAACATGCCGAGATTCCAGATATACGACGGTAAGTCAGACCCCAACTTTCACGTTAGCTTGTACCTAAACTCGATGGCACTATACACCGGGAACGAGCCGTTGCTCTGCAAGGTGTTCCACTCGTCCTTGGGGAAATTATATCGGACTGGTTTCACAAGTTGCCGAAAAGAACTGTGTAAACCTGGAAAGGCCTAGCCGAGATGTTTATGGCTAGGTTTGTGACAAACAAGCTACAGCCATTAAGGGTGGACTCCCTGATGGCTCTGAGAATCAGCGAAGATGAAAGCCTAAGGGCCTATGCCAAAAGGTACTATGAGGTATTCAACCGGATACCAGAATGCAATCAAGAGGTGGCGGTCGTGTCTTTTAAGAACGGCTTAAAAGATGATTGTTTGCTTCGAAAATCATTGGCGAAAACATTGCCAAAAAGTATGGAGGAATTAATGGCCAAAATAGAGAAGTATGCCAGGGCCGAGGAAGACACGCCGGGGACAAAGGCATCGAAGCAAGAGAAGGGAAACGGCTCGCCGAAGCGAAGCCGAGGTAATGGCGGGAACAACAAGCAAGAGACAGGATTAAGGGTTGCGCAGGCAGTCACGACCGTATTCCGAATCCCAATTTACAAGGTCTTGGAGAAAATCCGAAATCAACCCTATTACAGAGCACCAGCAAGGGTGCCAGGCGAATTTATGGGAAGAAGCCTTGGCAAGCACTGTGCTTACCATAACGAAGATGGGCATCTGACTCAGGGGTGCAGAGCCCTGAAGGCACATCTGGAAGACCTGGTAAGGAAAGGTCATTTAAGGGACCTTATAGACGAGGCTAGGACAAGGGAAGAACAAGCAAGACTACCCCAAGCACCGACAGTACCACTTCCTCTAGCACCACAACTGCAAGCAGGCGAACCTAGGGTGATCAATGTGATTCATTCGAAGGTCAATGAGAATGAAATACGTGGGGAGACTCAGAAGGTAAAGCACTTGCAGCATGTGTACTAGGTCAGGCAGAAAAGACCTAGGGCAGACGAGTGCCAAGGACCGGTGGTGTCCTTTACTGAAGACGACCTAGAGATGGTGCAGCATCCTGTAGACACCCCATTTTTGACCGCCCTCAAGACTTGGGCATTACTGATGGTTTGCTCGGTGTTGAGAGATGTACAGGACACAGGTTCAATTTCTTCGGCAAGGAGAGAGGCAAACCCTTCAAAAAACTTTGTTTAGGGGTTTGGAGTTGAAGAAAAGAGGAGAGGAGGGGAGAAAATAGGTTGGAGAAGAAGTTCGCCATGAATCCGGGTAGAAGAAAGTCGAGCGGCTCTCGCTGAATCAGGCTTATTCAATTGCATACTTGGAATTTAGCTATGAGGCCACTACCATTGGAAAGAAGACTTCCGGGGCTTCATTTTTGGTTCAAGAATCTCCTAGAGCCAAGTCCGGGTGGAGGAGATATGATGGGTCGAAGCTGGGCATCATCCCGGTTGGATCGAGTCTGCGCAGCTTCACGAAAAAGGGCATAACTTTTTCCACAGGAGGAATTTTAATGCAAGGTTTGCGCCATTGGAAAGCTAACTTCCGGGGCTTCAATTTGCATACCCACCGGCACTTTTTTGACCACGGAATCATCTATCGGCACTATAAAGTGCCGACCGGCCAGAAAAGAGTGCTGGTCGGCACAAAAGAGTGCCGACCGGCCAAAAGTGCCCAGAACTCAGTTTTTTTGACAGATATTTATCATCCAGCTGCTATAACTGTACCATATATTTCCAGTTGAGATATTTCGACCAAAAGCTCTTTTCTTGATATATATAGAACCTTATATCTCATGTTTGTAAGGTTAGAACAAAAAAGCAAGTCTTTGGGAGCTTCTCACTCTAAAAGACTCCTCTCTCTCTAGAAATTTCAGACCTAAATCTCTGCCCCTCTCTCTATATTCCACTCTCTTGCCCATTTTGTGCATAGAAGTGCTTGAAAGTGAAGAAATCCTTCTAGTTTGCCTAGGCATCCTTCATCAAAGTTAACCACCATTGGGCTGAGGTCCTTTAAGGATCATTTTTAGCTTCAAAAGCTGGTTTTAGCTCAGATTTTGGGCTGGTTTTGCAGCTGTGCATCAAGGGTAACATCTCTCTCCCTTTTAGCTTGTTTTGCATACTAGCTTTGCCATAAGTTTTCAAATACTTTGAGGTTGTTTTTGGGGTGTTGTTGAACTACAAAAACCACTGATTTTCCTCTATTTTTCAGTCCTAAGAGTCTTGGCTTGTGCCTTGGTTGGCTAGGGGGTTGTCCTCCCTTTTGCTCCTTGGCTTATAAGGCCTTGTGAGCTAACTTTCAAGCCTTTCAAACAACATCTTTTTGGCCTTAAAACCACTGAATTCCAGAGGAATTTCAGTGGTGGAAAACTTGTTTTGAGGCTCAAAATAGGAGGGGGTTGTCCCCCCTCCTCTTCTCTTGTTTGCTTGTATTGATGGCCCTCCAAAAGAGCATGTGTTTCTACTTCTTGGAGGCTTTGTTTAGGCTTATTTTCATGACTTTCCAGATCTGCCATAACTCTGTTTTTGGCTATCTTGGTCACCTCTTGCATGCTTATTGCACTTGTAGTGTAAATCCCCTTTACTAGCCTTGTTAGCCTTGTAAAGTAGCATCTTTTTGTGGCTTGTTTTAGCTTAAGCCAAGCATGTTTTAGGCTCTATTTCGCCATGTTCCAGATCTGTTTTGGTCCGGTTGGGAGGCTTGGTTGCTTGTTTCATACACTTGTAGTGTAATTTTGCTCCCTAGCCTAGCTTGCTTCATGCTTTAGCCTATCTTCCTAACATGTGCTAGCTTAACTTTGGCCTACAATAGTCCACATTTTGCTGTGATTAAGCTCTGTTTTGAGGTCTTAATGTAGCTTGTGCATTGCTTTGCATGGTTGTGGTTTAAATGCTTAGAATTGCCTAAAAGAGAGCATGCTTTGCTAGCTTATTTTGTTTCTGTTTCAGACCTTGATCAGAACTGAAAATGGCCCTAAAATGACCTCCTCTTCATGTTTCATTAAGGGTCTAGGGCTGTTTGGGACACCCTTTATATACCTCATGTTATGGCTCTCTTGTGGCTTCCATTTTGCATGATGTTTTGGCCAAGCATGCTAGCTTATCTTGGCTATATTTCATACATGTTTTAGAATTATCTAGGGCTGTTTAGGGACTGTTTGGGGCTGGTTCCATCATTTGAGCATCGCTTTGCATGTTTATAATGTATTGCACTTCACTAGCTTTAATGCTTGAGCCTTTGACAATGCATTACATGAATGTTTGCATGCTTTGGAGTCATTTTGGAGTCACTTGATATGCCATTTCAGATCTAGAACATGCACCATTGTATGCCATATCATCTCCTTGCCATGCTTTGGTGGAGTTGCATTTTTGTGCCTTAAGCTTGGTTAGTGCGTTGTGCATGCATTCCATGTATTTTGTTGCCTCATTTGCATCTTTGTGGCCACTGATTTTGGGCCTACTAGAGTTGCCTAATTCATGTTTAAGACCATCCTTCCATTGGTTTGCATGCTTGCCTTGCATGCTTGCTTAAATCCTTTGCATAAGTATGTTGCATAGTCCATGTTGCATGCTAGATAATATGCTTAAGAGTTGCATTGCATAAGCATGCATGCTTGACCTCTTGAGATGAAAATGATAGAGGTTTAGCACCCTTGTTTGCTTGTTTGCATTGCATACATTTGAAATCAAAGTTGCACTCTTGATTCTTTGGGCCATCATGCATGGAAATGCGTGATTGGTGGTCCGGGAATCGAGGCACATGCCCCCCCTTGAGTCACAAACATGATAAGGGGTGTGTTTAGTGCATAAATGGCTTGAATCACATTGCCATGCAAGTTGTTTCCCTCTGCTGCTGTGAGTTGCAGGTTCTGCAGGTATTAAGTGCCGGCCGGCACTATTTAGTGCCGACCGGCAGTCAACCAACAGCCGATGGCTTATTTCAGTGCCGATGAGCTTATTCTACTGCCGGTGGAAGTTCTACCTAGCCGATGATGTCCCCCAGTGCCCTGAGAGGTACTTCTGGGACTTTGGCAAGTTTCTGTGGAGGAGAGCAGAGGAAACAGAGGCAATCCTTGCATGGCGGTGCGATTCCGAGCCAGCCCCGAACACGCGCTGCATCCGGCCCTCATCCCGAGGCGGTTTAATGCTTAATTAGATTAATTAATTTATTTTGTTAATTTAATTAATTTGTAATATTTAATTAGCTAGAGTAGTTAGTTATTTATTCGGTTTTGTATTATTATTTGGTCCCTCCGAGTGAGGGCAAAAATGTAATAAGTGTGTGTGAGTGGGTGTATGTCTTCCAAATCCCCATTTCTTTCTATCCCTTTTATTTACCCGCTTACGATGGTAGATTAGGGCACATTTATTTTAGCATACCTTATGCAATGCATGCGTGCATTCATGCATTTGTTTACATGCACCGGGCTCGGCGCATCATACAAACTGCATCGTACTTTCAATTCCAAATTGAATACGTGTATTCGTAGCATTTCATGTGCCATGCTTAGGATAGCCGAGCCTGTCTAGATTACATCCCTGTATGCGATGCATTAGCCACTTAACATGAACCAGGTCATGCATGTTTGCTAACCGGGTTATTGTTTTTGGCACAGAGTACGATGTAAGTTTTTTATGCTTTAGCACTTCGCATGCGTGTGAATGTTAACATGACAGTATGCTTGCCATGCCGCTAAATACTTATGTGATATTACTGTTTGAATGCCTGTGGGTGGAGGTTAGATTGCCTGAGTTGGAACAACTCGTTGAGATCCGAATTTTAGCCTACTTGCGAGTAGCATAAAAACCAACACGTTTTTCGAGACAAAACGGATATGCAATGATTATTTCCGAATTAGGCAACCTAGTCTATACTTTTGTGCTGTGCGCATCACATAGTAAATTCTAGGTTAATAATTGGGATAAGAACGCATAAAGTTTTCAAAATCGGATATCATGGTTAGTAGAGGCCGGTCTTCGGACCGGGCGAAAGGGGGTGCTCATAGCTGACCTTCCCCGATCGTACCCAAGCTCCCGAGCCAAGACCACTTTGGTGATGACGGACATGTGGCCTTCGGCACCGAGTCAGGGTTTCCTAAATTTCCCATTTTAAAATATTTAGGTGGCGACTCTGTAATCTGGCAAAGCAGTCCATGTTTGGCACTACTTTTTCAAAAATCTGTTTTTCTTCAAAACGATTTGCCGGATTTGGACTCTTTGGTTCAGATTTAGAACCGCGACACAAATCGAGTCCGAGCTGTAGCCGAGGTCCCCCGCGGACGCGCTACACATCCACACAACGATGTCTTGGTAGTATCCCTCCAAGTTGGGGAGTGCCAAGTGAAGTGCATCTTAATTGACCAGGGCAGCTCTTGTGACATCATGTATGTCAGATGTTACAAGGAGCTTGGCCTTCACCAAGATGACCTGGAGTAGTCCAATGGTCCAATGGTCGGGTTCAACAGAACGCCGACATAGCCCCTGGGAGCAGTTAGTTTGGAAGTGAAGGCTGGCACCAAAAGGATAAAAACTGAGTTCACAGTAATTGACACTCCATCCCCTTATAATGCTATCTTGGGAAGGCCGTGGCTGCATGCAATGGGGGCAGTTCCCTCAACACTGCACCAACTGTTGCGATTCCCAACAGAGCATGGAATTGAGGAGGTCAGAGGGGATCAAGTGCAGGCAAAGAATTGCTCCATGACAGCAATGAAATCAACCTGCAACATACGAGAAGCAGAACCCGCAGAGATTGAAGAAAAAGACATGGAAGTCTTGGATGACGTCGGCAAAAAGCCAGCCGAGAAGAGTGAGGAAGCCCTGAAGAAAGTCCTTGTCCAGCAAGAGGACAAAGAACGCTTCTTCCTTCTCGGTTCGGGCTTGGCCGAGGAAGAAGAAAAAGAGTTAGAGGCATTCTTGAGAGTAAACATTGAAGTGTTTGCCTGGACGCCGTATGAGATGCCTGGCATTGACCCCGATGTCACATGCCATAGACTGAACGTGGACAGGTCGCTAAACCTGTCATCCAGTGAGCAAGAAGGCCGACGTTGATGCATGTCGAGGCAGTAGAAGAGGAAGTCGATAAACTTCTGGAGGCCAGGGCCATTCGAGAGGTAAATTACCCGACATGGTTACCAAACACGGTGGTTGTGAAGAAAAAGAATGGAAAGTGGAGGGTCCGTGTGGACTTCACCAACCTGAACAAGGCTTGTCCCAAAGACAGTTTCCCATTACCCAAGATTGACCAATTGGTGGATGTGTAACAACCCCTATCCGTAATTAGCCACTAATCTGTATTTAATGATGTTAATGAGGGGATTAAATTAAATTATGGGTTCATTATGTGATTTGCATGATATTTGGCTTTTTATCTGTTACTTGTAGAAATATCTGTCTGGAATTCCGCTTTAATATGTAAATTGAAAGCCTTATCGGCATCCGAAACCGAAATTGACTATACCAATACGTTATTTGGAATTTTTAGAACCATATGGCAAGTTTTATTAAAAAATTGATTCAGTCTGATTCGTTAAGTTGCGTTTGGCAAGCCTAATATTCTAATTAATGTGTTTTAGCACCATAAGCCATATATATGAGACATAAGCTCATTTTGAGCTCATTTTCTTTTATCCCTTGAGTGGAAAAATCTGGTGAAACATTTTAGAGAGAGAGGGAGCACAATTCTAGAGAGAGAAAGGAAGAGATTGAAGAAGAATTGAAGGTTTTGTGTTGAATTCATCAAGATTGTGCTAAAACAAGAGTAATTCAAGACTCTAGGTAAGCTTTTGACTATTAATTCAAAGAGTTATGTGTTGTTGAGATGAATTCATGGAGTTGTTAGGATCATTGCATGTAATTTACATATGTTGGTCAAGAAGATGGAAGATTTGAGTTGCAATTCATGCATGCATGTACATTTTCTTACAAATTGAGCATGATTTCCATGAATCCTCTCTTGCATGTTTGAAATTCATCTTCATTTAGGGAAATCATCAAGTTTCAAGGTGTTTTGTAGTGTTTGATCATGTTTTGAGAAGTTTGATACAAGAAAAATTCATGCATGTTGTGTTCATAAACATTCATCATGTTTTAAGTTGAAATTGTGAGTTTTTAACAAACTCTTGGGCCATGATTTTATGAAATGATCCTAAATTCTTCATGTTTTACAAGTTTACTATGTTATTTCTAGTTTTGGGGCCCAAGAGATGTGTTTTGGATGGTTGAATTCGAGTTTTGAGCTTGGGAGGTCAATCTGGATTTTCCAGAAATTTGACCCACGCTCGAGCGGGGACTTTCACGCTCGAGCGTGAACCCTGAATTCATGCACCACGCTCGAGCGTGGGTCGAGCGCCCGTCGAGCGTGAAAATCTTGCATCCAGTACTTTTTAGAGTTTACAGATTGCTCGAGCGGAGCTTCATTGTCTGCATGTCCGCTCGAGCGGGGAAACTCACGCTCGAAGCGTAGACCTCATTTTCAAAAATTTAACTAAGTGTTCCAATTCATGTTTTGACATCCTCATTGTATCTTAGGCATTCCTAAGACCTAATTAAGCTTTGATAATGAGGTTATGGATTAGAAACACACTAAGGAATGAATATACTTCCACCATTTTGCCGATTAGATGTCTGAACATCTTGGTTACCAGTATCTGGTAAGTTGCTCCTGCATTTTTCAACCCAAAAGGCATCACTCTGTAACAATACAGCCCTTTTGGGGTGATAAATGCAGTTTTCTCTTCATCTGGGGGGTACATAGCTATCTGATGATACCCCATGTATGCATCTAGGAAGCTCATCCTCCATGCCCTGAAGTGGCATCCTGTCACGACCCAAACCCGCCCCTGTAGGTTTAGCATCGTAACCGGCCAGTAATCCTTAGATTACCGAAGGCCTCTGAACAGATTAACAAAATTAAGGGGCTAGCGGAAGCTAATACATAAATGACATGGTCGTGAAGACCAAGGAACTAAAGGATCATCTGGAAGACTTGAAAGCAGTTTTCGACATCCTTAGAACATATCGGCTCCGACTCAATGCATCGAAGTGTGCATTTGGAGTTAGGTCTGGTAAGTTCTTGGGGTATTTAGTTACTCGAAAGGGCATTGAGGCCAGCCCAGATCAGATCAAGGCCATCTTAGAATTGAAGAGCCCAACATCGGCAAAGCAAGTGCAGATGTTAACTGGGAGGGCTGCAGCCCTGAATCGATTCATAAGTAGAAGCTCTGATAAATGCAAACCTTTCTTCAGTTTAGTAAAGAAAGCCACAGACTTCTTATGGACAGAAGGGTGCGAAGTCACCTTGGCCGACTTGAAGAAATATTTGACCACAGCTCCAGTTCTCTCAAATCCAGTGCCTGGAGAGGAGCTGTTCTTATACTTGGCAGTTTCAGAACATGCAGTAAGTGCAGTAGTGATTAGAGAAGAAGAGGGAGAGCAAAGGGCAGTTTACTACGTGAGTAAAACCCTAGCAGATGCAGAGACCAGATACCTACCCTTGGAGAAGTTGACATTGGCTTTAGTAATGGCTTCCAAGAAGGTGAATCATTACTTTCAACCCCACAAAATTATGGTATTAATTGAGCATCCCTTGAAATCCCTGTTGCAGTGGGAGACCTGACAGGCAGAATAGCCAGATGGGTAGTGGTATTAGGCCAGTATGACCTGGAATTCAGACCCAGAACAACAATCAAAGGCCAAGTTTTGGCCGACTTCGTGGCCGAGTTCACACCAAGTGCCATCACACATCGGGCTCCGTTGAGCCGAGGTCTAGGAGAACAAAGAGAAACCCAGTTAGAGATAGCCAAACAGAGGTAAGAAGAGAAACTCAGGCCATGCAATATTTACATCGGCGACTCCTTCCGGCTGTTTGTTGATGGGAGTGCAAATCGACAAGGAGCGGGGGCAGGAGTAGTGCTAGTATCGCTAGATGGGCAGATACTGGAATAGTCCATTCATTTGGGGTTTAAGGTCTCAAACAATGAAGCAAAGTATGAAGCACTAATCGCAGGATTAAAGTTGGCAGCAGCAATGGAAGCCGACGAGGTAGTGGTCTTCTGTGACTCCCAGCTCATCGTCAACTAGGCAACGAGCGAGTACGCGGCTCAAAATGAAAGAATGTCGGCCTATGCAAAGGAGGTGGGCAAACTGGTAGCCTTATTTCAGAATTGCCGACTACAACAGGTTAGCTGAGATGACAACAGTCAGAAAATGTGAGAAGTGTCAAAGGTTTGCACCTTTGATACACCAACCAGCAGCAGATCTGAATTTAGTGTCCAGCCCTTAGCCATTTGCCCAATGGGGCATGGATCTTGTTGGGCAACTGCCTCAAGCAACTGGACAAAGGAAGTACCTGCTACTGGCAACAGATTACTTCACCAAGTGGGTGGAAACTGAACCTCTTGCAAAGATTCGAGATGTTGATGTGAAGAGCTTCATATGGAAGAATATCATCACTAGGTTTGGGATCCCAAGGGCAATAGTAACAAACAATGGTACACAGTTTGACAGTAAGCTAATCAAGAACTTCTGTGCAAAGTACAAAATCAAGAACTACTATTCCACTCCAAGCTTCCCTCAGAGCAATGGACAAGCAGAAGCATCCAACAAAACCATCTTGGATGGGATTAAGAAGAGGCTGGAAGCAGCAAAGGGTAAATGGGTGGATAAATTGCCCAGTGTACTTTGGGCATATCGGACAACGCCGAGAAGATCAACTGGGGAATCCCCATTTGCCATGGCTTTTGGCACAAAGGCAGTAATCCCATTAGAGGTCGGCATCCCAGGGATCAGAACCCAGGGAGTGGAGAATGGGACTAATGATACATTCCTAGCTCGAGATCTGGACCTACTAGAAGAAAGAAGGAGAAGGCAACAATTCAGCTGGGAGCATACCAGCAGCAGCTTGCTAGAGCTTATAATAAGAAGATCAGCCCAAGAGAGTTCCAAGTTGGGGACCTCGTCCTGAGAAAGGTCGTCGGCAATAAGAAGGATCCCAGAGAGGGCAAGCTTGGCCCAAATTGGGAGGGACCTTACAGAATCATCTCGGTCTTAGGCAATGGGGCATATCGGCTTGAAGACAGTGAAGGCAAAGAGTTGCCAAGACCATGGAATACTTGCAATCTGAAGTTTTTCTATCATTAGATTTTCTTGTTTT
>JAPPVO010005998.1:0-14410 GCA_030407325.1 Camellia japonica | reverse complement strand
GCTCAGACGGCGATGCCCCTAGTGGTGCCCTGTTGATGACGCTCCTGGACCCTCGTCCAGGAAGAGGACCAGGACAGATTGATGACCCCGGAGGCATTTTTGGCATTTGATACAGATTTTTGCTGTTTTTCTTCCTTTTTTGCATTTTCCCCTTTTGTTAGTAGTTAGGGTACTTGTACTGTACTGCCACAGGCAGATTTTGTTTCCAAAACTTATGTACTTGAAAAAGATGATATGAAATGAAACAAACTTTTTATCTGAAAAAGTGTTTACATTTGTGTATATTTCATACCTTGCACTGCATTGCATCATATTACACCTCAAATGTAAATGATATTGATCTGTTGTCTGAAAATTGAGCATTTGCACTATGATAATCGGATAACCAACCAACTAACACCAAACAACTCGTACAAGCACTACTCAAACTGCATTATACAACCCATACTCTACTGGGGATTAATCTGCACACAGCCCATAACACAGCACTTGGTTCATTCTGCACACAGCAAACCCTGAACAAATAACCCGATCTGACAAGACGGATCACAAAACTGACACGGTTGCAGTTGAAACACACTTGGATGTCCCAAATTTTCCCTTTCTTTTTCTTGCTTCGCACGAATGTAGAGAATGGCACAGCATCCTGAGCACAAACGGTTTTTTTTGGAAAAGGGGTTTTACAACCGAGGTATCGAGCCTACCACAGAACACAGCGAGACAGACTCAAACAGAGAAACAAAAGGCACACGACCTGAACACGACGAGACACACTCGGAAAAGACTCAAAGCCAAAATTGAGGCCGACAAATCAAAAGACACGACACACAGACATGTTTACAAAAGACCTCAAATCTCGAGGAGCCAATTCTTCCGGGCATATTATATCCCTTTCTGATTTGTGATACTCACATCACTCGGCCCTCAGGCTCGGTTTTTCTCTCAAAACCCTTTTCTTACTTTTCTCTCCGCTTACTCCTCTCTATTCTTTATTCTCTCATTTTTCATCCCTCCCCGGGGTGATTGATGGATGAATAGAAAGCCACAGGTTCATGCCCAACACTGTTAGCTCACGGCTATTTCTTCTGGTGAATAGGGTGCCCTCTGGCAAGTGTGTTGGCGGGAAAGACAGAAGACCTGACTCAACTGTGCCCCTAGTCCGTCACTTTGACCATTTTTTTTGTTTCTTCCTAAAACAGTTTTGATCAAAATGAGAGTTGGATTAACACACTTATTCGATTTTGATTTGAAAATCATGCGAATCAGGCAGTGAGCACTGAAAATTCTCTTTTGGGTCCAAACATGGTCCAATTTTGAAAAATGAAATAGTTTTCGAGAAAATAAGTCAACCTCAGTGAAAATTTTCAAAAACTATTTTTGCAAACAGTCAACGCTCGACGAGCGCGGAACTTACCCTCGAGATATGCAACCTCGGATCGAAGGCGATGGAAAATTGCCCCTGGCTTAAGGGGGACAAGGCAACGGAAAGTTGCCCCTGGTTTGGATGGTAACTCAGGGCAACTTATGGCAATGCATGGCAACGGAAAGTTGCCCCTTGTTTGGATGATGCCGCGGCACATTGTAAGCCAGTCCTTGTTGACGACGATCGGACCCTCGGACGCGGAGGAGACAAAGACGGTTTGAATCAATATATGGACGCAGTCACCTGGAAGGTGTTGGTGGTTGGACGTCAAGAAGAAGTTGGCCACATAATTCCAGATCGCTGCAGTCGAGACGTTGGATTCAGAGGAGGCAAAAGTGATCAAAACCATGACATGGGCTGAGACGCTATGGGAGCGTTGGGGGCTGGACTTCAAGATGAAGTTGCCTACGTATCCCAAACATGGGAATCAAGCCTTACGTAGTTCCGGTTAAGGTACACTCGGGTATTTTAACCTTCACTTTTAGGCTCTAACTTTTGCCAAGGCGCCCAATGCGGGTTTTCGACCTTGCGAGCTATGTTCTTCTTTTTCTTTTCCTTTTCTTCTTTTCTTTTCTTTTGCATTTTCATTTCATTTCTTTTTCGTTGCTATTTTTTGTTGTTTTTCTCTTCTTTTGCTTCTTTTTGTAATTTTTCTTTTTTGTCTTTTCTTTTCTTTGCTCTAACTTTTGCCTGGGTCGCCCTTCCGGGTTTTCGGCCCAGCGAGCCTCTCAAAGGGTAAAAGTGTAGCAAGCCCATGCCAAATGGTTTTGAGATTGAAGCCTCTCTGTATCCAGGAGAGCGACTGTCGGATTGATTTGCAGAAGAGTCCATCACGGTTGCTTTACGAGCCTTGCCGGGTGGGATCTGATCTCCTTGATCTGACTTTGATGCCTCTTGCTTGAGGGCTGCTTCAAAATGGGCCACACAGGCGTTTCATGGCACTGTTGAATGTTTTGAACAGATTCCAGTTTTGCAGCAGATAAATTGAATCTTGAGGCTGAGAGTGATCCTGGGCTGCATAATCTCAAGAGTGATTCCACACAGGTCTTCACAGAACCGCGCAAAACATTTTGTTTTTTAAAGTTTTTAAGAAAGCGACAAATCGCTCGTGTTGAAGATAGTGTGGAACCAGTCTGGATCAGGCCAGGGTCCTTCTCAGTACTCACGCTGACAAGCATGACATCATTCATTAAAAGCTTAGCATGCGTTCCTTTTTCTCAAAATGATCAAAGTTTTTACAAAACCCGAGGAATTCCTTCCCCTTCGTTTTCATCACCACAGTGTTCGAAAAGGGGTTTTTATGAAAAGCTTAGGTCATCATAACGATGTTCAAGGCACAAGAGAGCAGGCGGTATGTACTGTCGTTCCATTCACACCTTTTGGCACGGCTAACTCAAATAGCAACAAATACGGCACATGATAGCCACGGCTGTTTCATTCAGATTTGTTGGCATAACTGGCTCCTCGACAGAAACAGACTCAAAAGCAAAAACAACTATTTATAAGACAAAACGGTGTTTGAGGCAACAACCCCGAAATCACCTGGTATTCTATACAAGAGGGACTGACTCATTACAATTAGACAGACCCTTAAGCAAAAGGACTGACTCAAAACAATGAGACAGGCTCAAGACAAAACAGAAGACTGACTTGACACCCAAGTCAGAATTTACAAAACTAACATTGGCAGGTGCTCAAAAATGCGTGCCAAATGCCACATCCAAAAATGCACCAGGCACTGCCCGCAGGCGGTTCACCTTCTGATTACATACTCGCAGTATCTGTGTCCTCAAAATCCAACAACTGAGTGGTGACGGACTTTGCTGAGGTGGGGGGGGAGGATAACCTCGTTGTCAATCAAATCCTGTACCTCATGACGGAGGCGGAAGCAATTATGAGTGGCATGGCCTGTCTGCTGGTGGTACGCACAGTACTGAGCAGGATCATGTGTGGCCGGGAGATTCTTCGGGAGGGGCCGAGGCTCCAGGGGTTTAAGGTGTCCCCTCTCGGCAAGGATTTGAAGTGCCTTGGATAATGGCATATAAAGAGCATGGAAGACCCTGCGCCCCCGGGGCAGGTATTTTGGGGCCTGAACACTCTTGCTAGATGCACTAGCGAACGGATCGCGGGTGCGGCCTTGGATTTCTGATCCTTTCCGGATGCAGGGCTGGAAAGGGGAAGAACTGTTTTGGCATGACGGGGCCTCTCCCGATTCTCTGATTGACTGGAATTGCCCTCAGGCGGAGTGGGGAAAGCATCCTCCACAGCTTTTGACATAACTGCGGATATCTGTTGCTTGTTCATTCCCTCGGCTTTCAAAGCCTCTACTGCCCACAGCAGTTGTTCGATAGGGTCGGCCTCTGCCTTCGTCTTGCCTTTATTTCTAGCCTCGGCCTGATTTAGAACTTGGTTTGATGCGTCGTTGCCATAGCTGGAGGCCATCTCCGGTTGGCTGAGTTCAATTACAATTCGCCCCAATAGCGGGGGCTCTTGGGGTACAAAGCCTCCGGCATATGGTGCGGCTGGCGGCGAAACAGACATCCCATAGGCGAGATCCGTCACGGACCTTTGAAGATCACCTATCATTCCCATTAGTTCGAAAGTTGTAGGCTCGCGAGCCTGATATAGCTGAGGGGCCCAAACTGGATGCGCGGCCGGCGATCTGGGCGGATGCGGCATGTCAACAGTAGTTTCATCCTGTGGGGTGATTCCTTGATCCAACGCGGCCGTCATGACCACGATCTCTTCCGAATTCTGCGTCATGCTAAGTCCTGCCTCAGCAAGGAGAAGACACTAACTGCTCTGGATCAATTCTCTGAATCTCTGAACTGAAACGGAAAGACAAGCAGCATTTCAGCCCCAAACAGATCAAACACGGATGTAGCCGGACAACTGTACCCTACTACTAATCACTGTTCCCCAGAATTACTGTTCAAAACTGAACTGATACCCGCAGACACAACTGATTCTCAACAATACTGATACCAGTGCCCTCAGGCCTGATGCTCAAACTTTGCAAACTGATACATGCGTTCCCCTGCAGAGATACACTCTAAAAAGCACATAGTAGGTAGAAGAGAACCAATACACCCTTATGTTGGGGTAGGGTTTCCCTGTCCTATTTTGTCAGGAGCTAGGGTTTCACTACGCACACAGCGGTTTCAAACAACCTAAAATCGGGTAAGCGACCTGTCCTAGTTTGGCATGGTCATTATGGATCCGAATATGCACTAGGTCGAATGGTCAAAAAGGGTGCCCCGGTAAAACCGGGGTTTGTGTTCCCATACTGGCAGAGCCCGCAATCGGTCAGCCTTATGGACATGCCTTGACAAGACAAGCCTCCAGCAAACCGCTCAGGAATAGCAGATGGCCAACACGGTGTCCTAGGCGCACCAATGCACATGCAATGCAAAGAAACACATAAGTGTAGTCAAAACAAGATATCATGAGTTCGAGTCAAGCTCTCTAAACTCCCCAGCAGAGTCGCCAAAAACTGTAACAAGCCCGTGGGGGACCTCGCTACAGTTCGGACTCCCTTTTGTTGTTGCGGTTAGAAATCTGAACCAAAGAGTCCAACTCTGGCAAATTGTTTTGAAGAAAACAGATTTTTTGAAAAGTAGTGCCAAACATGGACTGCTTTGCCAGATTACAGAGTCGCCACCAAAATATTTTTAATGGGGGAATTTAGGAAACCCTGACTCGGTGCCGAAGGCCACGTGTCTGTCATCACCAAATGTCTTGGCTCGGGAGCTTGGGTACGATCGGGGAAGGTCAGCTATGAGCACCCCTTTTCGCCCGGTCCGAAGACCGGCCTCTACTAACCGTGATATCCGATTTTGAAAACATTATGTGTTCTTATTCCGGTTATTAGCCTAGAATTACTATGTTATGCGCACAGCAAACAAGTATAGACTAGATTGCCTAATTCGGAATAAACATTGCATATCCGTTCGTTTTGAAAACGTTTCGGGCTTTGCTACTCGCAAGTAGGCTAAAATACGGATTTCAATGAGTTTTCCAACTCAAGCAACCAACCTCCACCCACAGGCATTCAAACAGTTTATCTCATGTAAGCACTTAGCCGCATGGTAAGCATACTGTCATGGCAACATTCACACGCATGTGGTATGCTAAAGCGTAAAATACTTACATCGTACTCCGTGCCAAAACAAGAAACTAGTTAGCAGACATGCATGTCCCTAGGTCATGTTAAGTGGCTAATGCAACACAGGCAAGGATGCAATTTAGAGTAGGCTCGGCTAACCCTAAAATGGCACATGAAATGCTACAACTATCACGTATTCAATTTGGAATTGAAAGTACGATGCAGTTTGTATGATGTACCGAGCTCGGTGCATGTTTAGACAAATGCATGGATGCACGCATGCATTGCATAAGGTATGCTAAAATAGACGTGCCCTAATCTACCATCATAAGCAGGTAAATAAAAGGGAAGAAAGAAGTGGGGGTTGGAAGACATACAAACCACTCACCCACACTTATTACAAATATGCCCTCACACAGAGGGACCAAAAGAATAATACAGATTAATTAACTACGCAAGCTAATTAAATATTACAAATTAATTAAATTAACAAATTAATTTATCTAAGGAAAACAGTAAACCGCCTCGGGGCGAGGGCTCAATGCACGCGCACTCGGATTCCGCTCGGAATTGCACTGCCATGCCTAGCTTGCCTCTGTTTTCCCTGCTTTGTTCCTCTGAAAACTGCCAAAGTCTCAGAACTACTCCTTTGGATACTGGAGATCACCACCGGCTGCATAGAATAGCTACCGGCTGCCATGTATTGCCATCGGCACAAAATACATCCATCGGCCATAAATAGACTGCCGGTCGGCACAAAATACTGCCGGCCGGCACTGAATGTCTGCAGAACCTGCAACTCACAGTAGCAGAGGGCAAAATCTTGCATGGCAATACAATTCCAACAATGTGTGCACCAATCATGCCCCTTATCATATTTGTGATTCAAAGGGACATGTGCCTCGATTCTCGGGCCACTAATCACGCATTTCCATGCATGATGGCCCAAAGAACCAAATGTGCACTTTCAATCTCAAATGCATGCAAACCAAACAAACCAAAAAGGGTGCCAAACCTCTATCATGCTCATCTCAAGAGGCCAAGCATGTGCATTGATGTAATGCAATCCTAAACATGTTAGCTAGCATGCAACATGGACAATGTAATGTAAGGATGTTAATATGCAAACACACCTACAAGACAAACATGTAAACCAAACAATGGGGTGGACTTAAACATGACTTAAGCAACCCTAATTAGGCCTAAAACAATGGCCAAAATGCAAAGGAAATGAGACCAAACACACATACACACATGCACATGTCAAGGCACAAACCTAAGCATTAAGCAAGCAACTTTCAAGCGCACTTAAAAGAGGCTAAGTATGGGCAACTAACATGCATTGTAAAGCTCTGAAATTCATGCTAAACATGGTGCCAAACCAAGCAATAAAGCAAGCTAAACATGCAATTAAGGTCCAAGCACTTAAGGCAAGCCAAGGAGCTTAAACCAAGGTCAAATCCACCAAGCCTCACAAGGCCAAGGGGACTCAAAACAGGTCAAGGGCAGACCTAAACAACACCCAAGGAACACCTAGATGGCATCTAAATGGTCCAAGCATAAAGGCACATACAAAGGCCAAAACATGAAGCACACAACATGCACTTTCAAAGCTTCAAAGAGGCATGCAAGGCAATCAAACAAGCATGTCTAAGGGACTGAAATTACATGCTAAATGGTTCCAAACCATTGAAATGATGCAAGCAAAACATGCTACACATTCACATGCTTGAAGCATACAAGCCACAATACAAAGGAGCTATACTAAGCATGCCAAGACCAACCCAAACACTTATGGACAGACCTAAAACAT
This sequence comes from Camellia japonica, assembly GCA_030407325.1. Classification (NCBI taxonomy): domain Eukaryota; kingdom Viridiplantae; phylum Streptophyta; class Magnoliopsida; order Ericales; family Theaceae; genus Camellia; species Camellia japonica. Next base: position 7,069 of record JAPPVO010005998.1, on the reverse strand, counting down.
GTCAAGATAAGCACAAAATCTTCATGAATCTAAGCCTAAAGCATGCTCAAATTAGGGCTAACAACCTAAGGCATGTTAAGGCATTTACAAGGCATTACATGGCAACTATGCTAAGCATGCATAAGGGACCAAAACCAACTCTTAGCAATGTTATATCATGGCATAATGAACACAAAATGCAGCCTAAACATGCTCAACACACACACCAACAAAGGCTTCCTCAAGAAGCCAAAACTTGTCCTTTTCAAGGACAACAAGGAGAGGGGGTGGCCCTCTCCTTCTTGGGACTTCAAGGCATCATCTTCACCACTGAAATCCCTCAAGGTTTCAGTGGTGAAGAGACCCCAACACCAAAATCCCGGATCTCACCAAAATAGGTACAAAACAAGGGCCTTACAAGGCCTAAGGGTGGTCAAACCCTTCCAAACCACAAAACACTCTTAATAAACTATCAAGAGGACTAAAAAACAGAACTTTTTTTGTATTAGACACCAAGTACAAAAACAGTTCAAAGATAGGTAAAAATGGAGTGCAAGAATGGGGAATAAAAGACTAGTTTCTTACCCTTGAAGCCTTTCTTCAACAATGGTGGTTTTGTTGCCTCCTTGAGCTTCAAACCAGTCAAAAACAGCAAGAATAAGCCCTTAGAACCTCAGTGGCCCAAGGAAGGTGAAGCACTAGGTGCTTGTGTGCAATAGTATAGACTAAAACACCTAGTGTACAAACAAGAGAGCAAAAGAGAGATAGAATAGATATAGACTTCAAACCCTAAAACCAGAGCTTCTTCTCTGTCTTTTCTCTCTAAAATGTCTAACTCCCCAACCCTTAAGCCAAGAGAAGAGAGCCTTCTCTTATAGGCAACAAAACTTACAAGTTAAGCTAACCAAAGGCTCATCCCTTCATACACGTGTATGGAGGGGAAACAAATGCCATACAGCTGCTGAAAAATATCTCAAAAAGTAACTGCACAGTAGTCGGCAGGGCAAAATTGTCATTTTGACAAAATTGACTGCCGACCGGCACAAAAGAGTGCCGACCGGCACAATATAGTGCCGATGGCAACACCAACCAGCCGGTGGCCTCTAGCCACTACCGGTGGTGTGTGGGGATGCCTCAAAAGGCATTCCCTGCCCCTCCAAGGCAAAGCACAAGTGTTTGGTGCAAAACCAGACACAAAACGGTCAAGTTCGGAGGTCCTGAGGCAAGGCGCGTAGCCGAGAACTCCGGGAACTCCAAACGAACACGAACATGGATAATCACCGAGTGTTCAAGCGGTGACGTCCAGATCTTGAGGACGGTCAAAAATGGGGTGTCTACAGAGAGTAGAACACACAGTCCCAAACTCTGATTTTCTGAACACACAGTTCTAGTTGATGGAGAGTAGAACACACAGTCCCAAACTCTGATTTTCTGAACACACAGTTCAAGTTGATGGCGAACAAACAGCCCACACTGATTGAGAATAGAACACACAGCCCTAAACTCTGATTTTCTGAACACACAGTTCAAGTTGATGGCGAACACACAGCCCTAAACTCTGATTTTCTGAACACACAGTTCAAGTTGATGGCGAACACACAGCCCACACTGATTGAGAATAGAACACACAGCCCTAAACTCTGATTTTCTGAACACACAGTTCAAGTTGATGGCGAACACACAGCCCTAAACTCTGATTTTCTGAACACACAGTTCTAGTTGATGGAGAGTAGAACACACAGTCCCAAACTCTGATTTTCTGAACACACAGTTCAGGTTGATGGCGAACACACAGCCCACACTGATTGAGAATAGAACACACAGCCCTAAACTCTGATTTTCTGAACACACAGTTCTAGTTGATGGAGAGTAGAACACACAGTCCCAAACTCTGATTTTCTGAACACACAGTTCAAGTTGATGGCGAACACACAGTCCCAAACTCTGATTTAGAGTAGAACACGCAGCCCTAACTCTGATTTTCTGAACACACAGCCCAGATTAAAGCGAACACGCAGCCCACTGATTAAGATTTGAACACGCAGCCCAAAACACTGATTTTCTGAACACACAGCCCAGACCACTGATTTTCTGAACACACAGCCCAGATTAAAGCGAACACGCAGCCCACTGATTAAGATTTGAACACGCAGCCCAAAACACTGATTTTCTGAACACACAGCCCAGACCACTGATTTTCTGAACACACAGCCCATTTACTTGCGTTTGCGCACGGCTCATTCATTTCATTTGCACACAGCTCATTCATTTCATTCTGACACATGCATTCATTCTGAATGCAGGTTGGCTCTCGTACCGTACGAGGATACGGCTCCACTGCTGCGAGAGAGTGGTATACCGAGCTCCTGGAGGCTGTCCGGGATTTGGTTGATTTAGCAGGGTTTGGAGCATTCTACATGGGGTTATCACATTGTCCTGCCAGTAGGACGCTGTTAGCCGCTTTGGTGGAGAGATGGTGGGACACCACCAATTCTTTCCATTTTTCCGCCACCGGGGATTTGACCATGACCCCGCTAGATTTCGCCGTACTCACCGGTTTGGACATAGGAGGTTGGCCCATTCCTTATGACGAGGATATGGGCGAATGGGAGGCCGCTTGGGTACATCTGTTGGGGGCCCGCCCACCTGTGGACAGAGCTTCTGGGAGAGTCCGGTACACCTGGTTCTCTTCCCGTTTTCGGAGGCCGGAGATGGTGCCTGGGTCTCCTGAGGAGGCGGAGCAGTACGACCGCGGTTTCCTTATGTTCCTCTTTGGCACCACTCTGTTTGCTGATAAGGGGAACACTGTCGGATTGTATCTTTTGAGTGCCCTAGTGGACCTATCACAGGTCGGTCGGTATGACTGGGGTGGCGCCGGCCTGGCTACCCTCTATTGCTACATGAGCGCGGCCTCCCGCGGGCAGGGGGATTCACTCGGCGGCTATTAGAGAGCCTGGGAGGTACTTTCTGTCCTTTTGATTTACATTTCTGCTCCTCATTACTTGTACATCGCACACACGGCGCACTTTACATTCTGTATTTTGCCCTCAGCACTTTGTATTTACATTCTGTACTGCTTTCCTCAGTTATGGGTCTACGTATATTTTCCCACGTTAGCCCCAGAGTTGGTAGTGGCAGGACCCCTCATGACGCCATACTCATTGGTATTCGAGGGCCAGCACCGGCTGCGACCCCGAGAGACTCTCTTCTATCTGCGGCAGTATTTTGACACTGTTCGGACGACAGAGGTATTTCAGAACTCTCAGTTCCTTCCATTTCATCTTTGATTTGCCCTGTATATTCCCGATTTCTGATTAGTTTATGTACTGGTATCCGCAGATTACCTGGCAGCCTTGGGCGGTCTTGGGCGATGGTCTCCGATTCCAGTATGCCGGAGGATCGGGCACCTCCCAGTACAGGGTCCTGCTTGAGGGACCGGTTGGTAGAGCATGGTTCCTGGGGGAACGCTTTCTGCGTCAGGTGTGGGGATACACTTCTCAGGACCCTCCTGCAGCACCTCCAGCCACTATGCGGACTGCTGATAGACTCTCTACCCAGGAGGTCATTAGTGCTATGCAGGGCACCGATGCTTTGCTGCATCTTACGGACGGGGACTACGCCACTTATCGTCACACATATCTGATGCCTCCCTTGACGGGAGTGCGTGCTCCGCCACTGAGGTCTGCTGATGCACCATCTTCGAGTCGAGCTCGTGCCACAGATATCACCTCCTCTAGCAGGGCTGGTACGTCTCGGGGTGGGGGTGGGTCAATTCCCCTGATCCCTCCGACTCTTCATCATCCTGGGTGGCCAGACATGCCGACCGAGTTGACGAGTTGGCGATTTGGGGCTCCTTACCAGGTCTCGCTGGAGCCTCCTCTTCCTGACCACAGATACGTCAGAGAACCTGATTCACCCCCGGTATGTTTTACAGCTTTGATTTATCAGTCAGATACTTGGGCATTCATTCCCTCACTGATAGTTTTTGCATTTGCATCTGTAGCCTCCAGTTGAGTACATGGATGAGATGCTTGGGATGTTGGCCACATTCGAGGGCATGATCCTACGGAGAGAGGCACAGCTAGCCATCATGGGCGTGCAGGTACTGTCCATCTTTCCTGTATTTAGCATATTTCTGATGACGTGCTGGTTTTGAACATTCTGCTGCACTGATAGGCTGTGTAGAGCACATCTGACACACACCCCACTCGCATATTGTACTTGCATCTGCTTTTCATATTTGAACTGATGTATTGAACTCTTCACTTTCAGATGCCTCCTGTATATGCACCGCCGCGGGCCGGGCCACCCGGGCCTTCTCAGAGAGGTCGAGGTGCTGGGCCATCTGGGCCCTTTCGAGGAGCTGGGCCATCCAGGCCTTCTCAGGGAGCAGGGCCATCTAGGCCTTTCCGAGGAGCTCGAGGAGCGGGTCGTCTCGCAGACATAGGGCACATGTTATAGAGGCAGAGCCTGATGAGGAGGAGGAGGAGGTCGCAGATCGTGAGTCAGAGACATCTGCTGAGGATGGGGGCTCCGACCTTGGTTCCGGGAGTGGAGGCGAGGCTGAGGGGGATCCTGAGGATGACAGCTCCGACCCAGATGGTGATGATGGTGCAGAGGTTATCCCACAGAAGAGGATGAGGGGGGCCCCTTATTCCCGCTCCCGAGGGCATTGATGTTGTTTCCTGCTTTATTTTACTTTTCGCTAGTAGTTTGTAGCACTTTGCATATTGTTAGGCAGTTTTATTTTTCGTAAAACCTGTACCTTTGTTTGTTGTAAAACATGATGGAATGAAACAGCTTTTGAAAAGGTGTTTGTATGTGAAACTTTTGGCATCGCATCGCATCGCATTATTTTGCCACAAAAAATGAAATTGAATGGAAATGTGCCTTGTGTATTTACCGGGTCAGGTAATGAACCGACGCGACCAAACAAACAACTCGACTTACTAAGAAATGACAGAATCTCAGCAAGCAAGTTTACAACTCGATAAGCAAAATACAACAGTGTTAACGACTCGATAAACAAGACTTAACAAAATTGCGTAAACAAAAAGTAACAACTCAAAACACAAAATGCGACAGCTCGACAGAACTTACAACTCGATAAACAAAGCAACAACTCGATAAGCAAAATACAACAATGTTAAACAAAACAAAGCGTACTTCAGACAAACGATCTGGATGATGGAATGCATCCGAAACTGAGAGAAATGGAGGCCTTCGACATCCCCGATGCATAGAAATGCCTCAAACTTCCTTCCGGAGGGCAAAACAGGACCAATGAGCATGGCCGGCCACATTTTGCTTTTTGGAGACTGAGAGGTGGCCGGCGGCCATGTTTTGAGTCAAAGGTGGCCAGCCGGCCACTTTTCCTGCAGCCCACAAGCTTCTGACACTTGTCCTTCGAATAGTGTTTCACCCCCTATAAAAGCTCCAACTTGGAACTTATTCATTTCATCACTGCTTTGCATAAAAATGGAGGCATTTCTCGCAGAAAATCTCACATCTTGGATCTCCTCTTTAGATGGCTCGGAAAAGTTGAACTTCCGGGGTTTCGGCTTGAATGCACTATTCACACTGGGCCGGACTTCACTGCATCTTCCTTTCCTCCACGCCGCGGCGAGGTTTTCGAACCCAGTGACGCACGTCTTCAGCTTCGGAGGGCAAGAGGTATGTCCTACTTTTGAAGATTTTCAAGTTTTTATGGAATCCGAGCGAGGTGAGGGAATCTTGCCCCAACTCAACTTTGGCTATGCCCAAACCTTAGGGCGGATGTGCGAACTCAACGCACATGATGCTCGATCCCTGATTTGTAACGGAATGTTGGATATCCCAAGCCTGATTTACCGGTTCTCCGATGCTGGTGACCGCAGCGACCATCATTGCAAGGCTTCCGGCGACACGCCCTCTGTTTGTGCATGTTATCTCATTTTCTGTTTGCCTCAAGCTTTGGAGGATCCAGCGCCCGTCTGATTGAAGTGGCTCAAGGCTTGAAAGAAGGAAAGAGTTGCATCGCCATGACGTTGGCTGAGACACTGATGGGCTTGGATGCTTTCTGCCGCCGGGAGACAACCAGATTTGCAGGGAGTCCACTACTGCTGCAGGTAATATTTCCCTCCCAAGCTCACATATGTATTTGCTCACATCACTCGGCCCTCAGGCTCGGTTTTTTCTCGCAAAACCCTTTTCTTACTTTTCCCTCATCGTACATCTCTCTATTCTTTATTCTCTCGTTTTTCATCCCTCCCCAGATATGGTTGATGGATAAATTACAAGTTGTGGACTCTTGCCCTGCTTACTCAGCCCGCGGCTATTCTTTCGACCTCGTCTAGTCGATGCTCTCGATGAGGGATGGTGGTTCGCCTGGATGTGCAATCTGTCGGCAAATCGCATTGCTTGGCGCTATCCTTTGCTCAATCTCCTGGCAATGAGCTACAGCATGTCTCGGCAGGTCGGGATTCGATTGATCGGCTTGACTCACTGTGTATTCTATTTCCCATTCCGTATTCTGCGCCGGTTTGGCCATGATCAGGCTTGCCCACCAGAGGGGATAGAGTATCCGGCTACATTCCCGGTTCGAGGCACACAGCTAGCTCGGCAGGCCGCGACGTGGAGAATTAGAGAGCTCCTGGCCCCTGCTTCCACTTTTAGTCGCACTTTATCTGACGAGTGCTGGGATTAGCTCAATGAGGAGGCACAGATTGGGCCCAGGTTGGCATCAGAGGCTTCAACCAGCTCTGGAAGGGGGCGCAGGGACACCTGACTTGACTATGCCTCGGATTTATTGCTTTATTAGTACTTTCAAGTTTTCTTCACGAGTGTAATAAAAAAGCAACTTCAATTGTATGCATGAGCAAGAGAACTCTGTTTCGAAATCAATGAAATTGAAGGTTGTGGTACTGAAAATTCTCCGTTTTGGTCCAAAAATGGTCTCAGTTGTAAAAAGATTAATTTTGAACAAAGTCAACTTTTATTAAAACTTTTCAAAACTATTTTCGATATGGATCAGATCGGGACATGCCTGAGATCTGTCACTGAGATGCACAACCCCGGATCCAAGCAACTGGAAAGTTGCCCCTAGTTTGAA